>CATIWK010276264.1:0-10027 GCA_949634005.1 Mallotus japonicus
TCATATCAAAATCATGGCATTTCACATAAAATCTACATTCAAAGCATAAATCAATAAGAAACTAAAGAAATAAGCAAACACAACTTGAAACTCTTTAACAAGAAGAACGAGTAAGAGTAGTTACTGAAATATGAGCTTTTCCAAAGTAGTTTGCCCTCAGAGATTGATTGGTGAGCTTGATCTACACTCACATACAAGAAAGAGCCTTCCTCCTCCTTAAGAAATGGACTTGCTAAGCTTGTTCTTCTCTTTTCTCTTTTATAAACGTTTTTCTTCTTCTTCCTTTCAGAGCTCTACTCTCTGTTTTCTTCTTCTTTTTTTTGCTTAATTGTTTCTCCTCTCCTTTCTTTCTCCTCCTTTCCCTTTTTAATCCCCCAAGGTCACCTAACCTCTCCCATCACCTCCCCCTTTTTCTTTTCCCTAAGTCCCTTCTAATCCATTCATTTTCCTCTCAAAAATTGGAATTTTGCGTGCTGGAGCAGAGGGTGAGGTGTGGGCCCACCATTTCTGCTATTTGCATACTGCATTTTAATGCAGCATGCAAGTGGCCGCCGAAGTGGCGATCGCCTCCTCGAGGAGGCGATCGTCACTTGGCAAGGAGGCGGTAGCCTTTTTACTAAGAGGCGACGCCTCCTTGGCCTGGGCTAGCAATGGGACAAAGGGCTAAAGGGCTTGGTCTGGGCTTGGACAAGCTGGGCTTCCTAAATTCACTTTTAAGGAGTTTCAGGCCTCTTTCTTGCATTCAAATCTCGTTCTCATCATCGGGTTTTGTTGTGGGCCGGCCAAACTGAAAATCAACAGTCCGTCCCCTATCGCGGGCCGACCGAACTGGGTGTCTTCAGTTTGCCACTTGGATTTTCGAAAAACTAAATTCATGCATTCAAATTTTTCGAAAAAATAACATGCAACAACACAAACACAAACAATCATAAACAAAGATGTACCTGATTCTCGAGCATCACTCGAGAAGCAAATTCTTCAACCTGTACTGCGACCACGGGTTTTCCTGGCCTGAAATTTACTTGACAGAAAGGTGTTTCTCGGGTTTTCCTGGCCCAATACTTCACTCAACAATCCAGACTCATCTGGGGAACACAGTCCTCGGGTTTTCCTGGCCCGATTCTTACCTGATGATTCAGACTCTTTGGGTTTTCCTGGCCCAAATAGTTATTCTACCTGGGATTCTAACTTCAGGGATTCTAACCCAAACTGTCATTCAATGTTCCGGACTTCGGGGATTCAAACCCGAACAGTCCACAAATTGGGGACTATCGGGAACTCATCAAGTCTGATCCACCATTTACGGGAAACTTTTAATTGATACAGGAACTCACTGTCATTTTTAGGTTTTTCTGGCCCTGACACTCCACTCAATGATCCAGACGTCTAAGGTTTTCCTGTTCCGAAGAGTCTTTCGATGATCTAGACTTCGGGGTTTCAAACCCGAATAGTCTATGACTAGCATCCCTTCAATTTTGATACGGGCACTCGCACCTTCATCTCGGGTTTCCCAGCCTTGGAGGCAGTCCCTTTTTCCTGATACGGGAATCTACGCCTGCCACGTCATCCTTAGGTTTTCCTGGCCCGAGAGACAATCCCTTCAGTACTTTTGATGCGGGAATCTCGCACCTTCATACTTGGGTTTTCCTAGCCCAAGCAGCAGTCCCTGAACTCTGATGCTACGATCAGATAATCCTGTTGATACTATGATTAGAATATTCGTCATAATTGAAACACATTTGTTTGATAAAATTAGACACAACCACCTTTTTTCGGGAACTTCACCTCACACTCTTTTATTCAATAATTCCGAGAAAACTTACCATTTCAGATAAAAATTTTTGGGACTCATCCGAACTGAATTTACTGCTCTCATTTTCAATTTCTCATTATTTTTCACAAAAATAACGATTTTTTTTCCAAAAACTATATAAGGGTAAAACCCTTATTCTCTTTTCACTTTCTACTTTCTTTTCCTTTTCACTTTTTCTCTTTTCTTCTCCTGCACTCACACTTTCAGATGGCCGATGAGAGAACACCCCTTCCTCCTACATGGGATCTCATCCCACCTACAGTACGGGCTCCTTACAGTCTCGGGCTTACCAGGGATGCCACTATTCCTCTCCTTGCTGATCTAGGGTCCCACATTTGCCACTTGGCCTCAGGAGAGGTTAGTGCCCTAAACTCATCGTTTTTTTTTCCTTTTATTTTTCTGCAAAAACATCGGGTAAATGCTTAGTGTATGTCCCTTAATCATTTAGGACTAGAAAAATGATTAATTGCATATGACATTGCGAGATTTGATGAAAAAGTCGAAAACTGGCATTCTTCGCGCTGAAGGGGCGATCGCCCCCTCGAGGAGGCGATCACCTCCTTGCTAGGAGGCGATCGTCTCCTTGCAAAGGACGATCGTCACCTTGCATCCAGGGGCTTCGCCCCTTGGGCAGGAGGCGATCGCCTCTTGGCACAAGACGATCGTCTCTTGGCCAAGAGGCAGTCGCCTCTCAAGCAGAGAGGCCGATTTTCTAGTTCTTCATCTTTTCATTCGTTTCAACATGCTCTAACTATAATGTATTTAATTTAACTTCCCTGTATTTCTTGCAGACTGATGCGACCTTACTCAAAGGTGCCGGGAACTTTCATGGGGCTCGGGCCTTTTATAACGAGCTGACTGACGATCAGCGAGATCGGATTTAGGAGACCGGCTTCGAGGACTTCATCCTTTCTCTTGTAGAGGAGTAGGGGAAGACAGACTACCAGCCTTTACATACTGTGATGGAGAGGTGGTTCGACACTACTCACACCTTCCATCTTCCATTTGGGGAGCTTACACTGGACCCCGTTTCATTTGCTGTTATCACAGGGATTGCCTGTGCAGGAGACCCTGTCCCCTTTGATGCGAGCCTCTATCAGATGTCTCCCGAGAAGATGGCCTACATTGAGCGCCTCCTAGTGATGGTTCTAGAGATAAATAGTACACACACTATCAAGCATGATTTGATCCGGGCTTTTTATACATGGGAGAGGACTTTGGAGATGACTTCCCCGATGTAGATAGACTAGGTGGTGCGAGCATTCTTGCTCTATCTGTTTGGCACCACCCTTTTCGCTGACACCGCCAGCTCACTGGATCTGATGTTCATCATGCCCCTACGGGACTTGGATCGGGTCTCCTCTTTTGACTGGGGTAGCTGCGCTCTAGCCTACTTGTATAGGAGTATGGATGAGCTCGTCCGTGGGGCCAAGAGATTCTGCGTTTACTGGCACGCAGTTCTGGTAAATTCCCTGTACTATCCCCTTGATCCTTTCAGGCAACTGTTCTCTGATATTAACTAATAATATTTCTTTAACAGGTCTGGGCCTTGGAGCTAGAGCTGGTCATTAGAGTGATGAAGGTGGGAGGCGACTTCCAAGCTTTGAGCAGGTGGGGTGCTAGCCGAGCATTGAAGAAGCACCTGACTCGAGTACATATTCACCAGCTGCACCTGAACTCGCTGACATAAGATGCGGTACCTACAGTTTTTTACCATAGCATTAGTAAGCTTGCAAATTTAATTCACTTACCTGTCAATTTCTTTCTTTTGCAGATCAAGAGTGACTTGTGGGGCCTACGAACAGATGGAATGTGGAGATGACGCGATCTAGGCCTCTGTCCTTGAGTAGAGTCTTGCTCCGCGGGCTAGGCTACTGAGTCCGGTACCTTGGCGAGCTCGTACTGAATTGGCGTCGCGGCATCGGGGCGAGGCGTGTCCCTAGACCTCCTCCTAGGAGTATATTTTGGACTCACGAGCTAGAAGGTGAGGACCTTGATCGGGCCTTTATTGGAGTACTTGCTGTGGATCGCACCATCCGGCACAAGAGCGGATATAGAGATTTCGTTGAGACTCATCTCCTGCGGACGGTTCCCTTGTCCGATGCTTCTACTTCTCAGGTACCTTCTTGACGCCCTTCTTTGCTTTTAAGGTTATCACATACTGACATGATTCCATATTTCTAGGCTGCAGCTCGTGCACGTGTCCTTCGAGCCAGGCCAGAGGTCAGGGAGAGAGAGCCTCAGAGGTTTTGCTTCGATGCTGGTGCAAAGGGCACCTCAGCTGCAGCTGAACAGACAGGACCACCTGATGTCCCTATCCCTCCTATGATTGCTAGCAGTTTTGCTTACACTCCAGACCCCTTGGTTCATTGCTGGGTTCCTCCGGGGGAGTTGTCCCGTCAGTTCTTGACCTTAGATGACAGTTTGAGGCCCGCTTGCGTCCTTGAGGGAGCCACTCATGTAAGTTTTGGCCCTATCTCGTGTTCTGCATCATTCTAAACCTATTTGTTAAAACTGAGATTTCATTTGTACCTGCAGATTCCTCTGGCCCAAGGTCAATATATGTACCACTTGATAGAGGCCCAGCGGGACTACCTGATGGAGGTCACTCATCGGTGGAGGCTAAATAATCTTCCTATGCCTATATGTATGCATGCTCACATGATTTATTAACCTTTAACCTGCTCACACACAGGATCGGGACGCCGCGCACTGCGAGAGGATTGCTACCCTAGATCATCAAATACGGGCACTCTAGCTTGATGATGATGAAGAAGACGAGGACGGGAGCGGCGACGATACCAGAGGCTGAGATGATCCCAAGGGCACAGGGCCGGATGCTTGAGATAGCCTAGGGCTGATTTCTGATAGGCTTTAGATACTGTTATTGGATTTCATAATTTTTTGCACTTTCAGTATTCCCATTTCATTTATTTCTTGTTTGCTTTAACTGAATATTTTGCACAATTTTCAACTTTAAGTACATGAAATTAGCAATAATTCAAATGCCTCTATGTGTATGCTTTTCTAAAATAGCTGAATTACAGATTTGACAGTCGAAACTACACCGTTTTCTCACGAAACCCCTGTCTGTCATCCTGTTAAAGAGGCGATCGCCTCTTAGATCTCTGGTGGAGAGGCGATCGCCTCTTGGTCAAGGGGCGATCGTCCCCTCGAGGAGGCAATCGCCTCCTTGCTCTACTGCAGGACTCTTTAAATCCCTAACTTTACAATTCACCCCCCATTCCTCTTTCTTTCGTCCCATACTTCATTTTCTCCCTCTAAAACTTTCAGAACCCCTAAAAATGACCAAAAGAAGCCTCAAACAATTATAGTTAGTCTTGAAGAGCCTGGATGGAGAATCATAAGCCAGATTGGAGCCGTTTCACTTATCTTCTTTCAGATCATTACATACTAAGAGAATAAATTTCCCCTTTCTCCATGCCATGGTTCAGTTCTGGGATCCTGAAAAACACGTTTTTCGATTCAGCACTGTAGAACTGTGCCCTCTACCGGAAGAATTTGAAGCTCTACTAGGTAGTATCATGGATTTTGTCTCTCAGCTAGCGACCCCTAACCTTGGAATTCTTGATCCACACTTTATTCAGTATCAAATGGCCTAGATGCTTGATCTTTCACCTCAGTCTTCAGCTCACTGCATTCTTGGTTCTGAGATTGAGCTAGAAACCTTCATTGAGATTGTCTTGAACATGGATAAAACATCAGCTTGCTGGCCTCGAATGATGGCTCTTTGCCTGTAGGCTCAGTTCTTGCTCATTTCACTCTCTGGAAACTGTGATTCCAAAATCCTCCACATCTTGGGTCAAGTAGAAGCAAGACTCAACCCGTTCCCCCTCATTCTAGCTAAAACACTCATCGGGCTAGACAACTTCTCTTCAACAAAGCGATTCTCTGGAAGTCCAATGTTGTTGGAGGTTAGTGTTCCTCTTTTTACCCTCACATTTTACCACTCTATCATCTTCAACTTGTATGTTTATCATACTTGCAGATGTGGCTTCATGAGAAACTAGGACTGCTAGATCCTCCACAAAACATCGCACGCTACAGGGAAAAACATTATAGAACTAGAAGATTACATCCTGTTCTGGACAACATACAAGGTTGGCTGTCAACCTTCCCTGACACCTTGATTCGATGGATGTGTCCTTGGTGGGGATTACAACACGTAACTCTTCGTTCGTACACCCACTGTGTTCCCATAGCTGGCCTCTATTCTGCTACCTTCTGTAATCCCGCTCGCCTCTGTTGACAGTACGGGCAAAAGCAAATCATTCCAGAGCTCATGCACAAATTTGAACCAGGACCTCTTTCTCATAACTTTTTAGAAAACTTGGCTGCTACCTGGCCTCAAAGAGCTATTCAGAGGGGTATAGACTACAACGGAGATCCATTCACTGATGATCAGTACAAGGCATGGATTTAGTTACAAGTGACAGAAAAAGATGAGTTTGTTAAAAGCAAAAGAACGCGAGAATTGTAAGCATCGAGTGCTCAAAATGTTCATCAAAAGAAAAGAAGACAGAATTAGATCATGAACTAAGTCAACTTTTCTCGTTTTGTGAAATAGAGTTTCCTTTTAAAGTTAAATAGTTTGTGATAACACTTAATGCAATGTTTAACAATAATTAGAACAATCTGTTTCATTTAATTCGAGCACAATACGCATATACATTTTGCTTCTGACATATCTCATGTCGTTAGTTGGCTTGCCCTTGCAAGTTTTCCAATTAACCATTTTTCACTCTCTCTCTCCTTTTACATGTCCTTGATTTTTTCCTGGACCGCCTCTTTGTGAGGTTTTCAATCCAGTAAGACTTTTTTACTTTTCTTTCTTTGTCTCTAACTTCTGCCTAGACAGCCTCTTTGCGAGGTTTTCTCCCTAGAGAGACTTTCATAGGAAGTATTTCTTCAGCTTGTCAAGGTTAATGGGCTCTCTGAATTCATTCCCGTCCAGATCAGATATGATAGCAGCGCCCTTAGAGAATAACTTCTTCACCAGGTACGGACCTTCCCAGTTAGGCTTAAACTTCCCTCGAGGGTCGGTCATGATCGGTTTTGTGAGTTTCAACACTAAATCGCCTTCTTTGATCTTTTTATTATAGGCTCCAGCTATCCTTTTCTGGTATAGCTGTGCATGATACATGGCCTTCATCCTTCTCTTGTCCAATAATGCAAGCTGTGCTAAGTGGCTCTCCACCCACTGATATTCTAGGATCTTAGATTCCAAAAGAACCCTTAATGACCGAATCTCAACTTCTATCGGCAATACAGCTTCACATCCGTACACTAAAGAATAAGGGGTGACTCCCGTTGACGTCCTAGCAGTAGTCCTGTATCCCCACAGTACGAACTGCAGATAATCCGCCCAGTCCTTATAATTCTCGAGTGTTTTGGACAAGATCTTCTTAACATTCTTGTTCGCAGCCTCCACTGCACCATTTGCTTGCGGTCTGTAAGGAGATGATCTGAGATGCTCGATTTTGTACTCTTGTAGTAAAGCAGCGGTTTCATCTCAAAATTGGACACCATTTTCAGTGACGATATGATGAGGTAGTCCGTATCGGCAAATTATATTCTTTTCAATAAACCTCGCCATCTGTTTCGAACTAACAGTAGCATAGGACTCAGCTTCAACCCATTTGGAGAAATAATCGATGGCCACTACGATGTATCGATGACTGTTTGACACCTTCAGCCTTATCTCTCCAATGATATCGATTCCCCAGACCACAAACGGCCACGGAGAAGTCATTCCCTACAGCTCCATAGATGGTAAATGACTGACGTCTTCATAAGCTTGATAGTTATAACATCTTTTCACGAACTTGACACAGTCCGTTTCTATGGTCAACCAGAAGTACCCTTGATGAGTTATCTTCTTTGCCAATACTGTTCCATTCATATGTGGCCCACATACTCCTCCATGCACTGCCTTCATGAGTCCCTGAGCCTCAACTTTATTGACACATCTTAAGTGAACACTAGTCGACATTCTCTTATACAGCATCCCGTTGTAGCTGATGAATTGTCGTGATAGTATTCTCAACGACACTCTTTCTTTCTTCTCTGCATCCTCAGGGAACTGTCCCGTCTCTAAGTATCGCTGCAGATTGTAGAACCAAGGCCTTTCGGCAGCATCCATTGGCATGACTCTTACTTCTTCATAACAAGGGTTTCAGGATCTCGTCAGGATCAAAGGTTTGACCTATGGTTGCTTTCCACTCTCCCACATAGATGCTAGAGTAGCTAGGGCATCTGCTACCTGGTTTTCTTCTCTTGGCAGGTGGACAAATTCGCATTGAGCAAAGGATAATAACACAGTAGTTAAATAATCCCAATATAGGCGCAATCTGTCTTCTTTCACTTCCCACTCTTTGGAGGCTTGCTTCACAACCAGTATAGAGTCTCCGTATACAGTGACATCTTCTGCCCCTGTATCACGCAATGCTTCCAGACCGAAGATGCAAGCCTCATATTCAGCTTGGTTGTTCGTTACATCAAACTCGAGCCTCTTCACCATTGGGATCATTTGTGACTAGGATTACACCAATACCTGCTCCTCGGTTATTTACTACTTCGTCGAAGTACATTTTCCATCCTTGGACTTCTATTGCTGCTAAATGTTCATTAGGAAACTCTAATTCCCACTCTCGATAGTCGGTTATCGGGTTCTGGGCTAGAAAATCCGCTACTGCTCTTCCTTTCACCACCTTCTTTGCCACATAATCTATGTCGAACTCAGTGAGCAGAACCAACCACCTGGCTAGCTTTCCCATAAGTGAAGGTGTCTGTTGGAGATACCTCAGGGGATCATGCTTAGAAACTGCTTGCACGCTGTAAGATTAGAAGTAGTGACGGAGCTTCTTCATTGCCCAGATCACAGCTAAGCACGTCTTCTCTACCAAACTGTAATCGGCCTCATACTGCAGCAGCTTCTTACTCATATAGTACACAACATTTTCAACTTTCCCCTCACTTTCCTGCGCTAACATAGCCCCTATCGCATCCTTCTCGATTGCCAGGTAGAGGATCAAAGGTTTATTGGGTCTTGGCGGTTGTAAGATCGGTGGGTTCATCAGATAATCCTTGATAGCTTTAAAAGCCTGTTAACACTTATCGTCCCAGATTACTGGCTGATTCTTCCTCAGAAGCTTGAAGATCGGCTTACAAATCGCAGTTAACTTAGCTGTGAACCTGCTGATGTACTACAATCACCCGATGAATCCCCTAACTTCCTTCTCTGTCTTAGGTGCAGGCATTTTGCGGATTTCTTTAACTTTATCTGGATCAATTTCTATTCCTTTCTGGCTAACAATGTGTCCCAGCAGTTTCCCAGACGTTATCCAGAAGATACACTTCTTTGGGTTTAGTCTGAGATTGTACTTCTCAGCCCTTGCTAGAAACTTGTCTAGAGCTTCAAAATGACCTTCTCTGGTTGCAGACTTCACCATCATGTCATCAACATACACCTCTATCTCCTTATGGATCATGTCATACAACAAGGTAGTGGCCATTCTCTGATAAGTAGCCCCTGCGTTCTTCAGCCCGAATGGCATGACTGTGTAACAGTAGATTCCCTACTCAGTGGTGAATAATGTCTTTAACTTGTCTATCACCGCCATCATAATCTGGTTGTACCCCGAAAAACCATCCATGAAGGAGTACATTACACTGGAGGCTACACTATCGACAAGGGTGTCGATGTGTGGTAGTGGAAAGTCATCTTTCGGACAGGCTTTGTTCAAGTGTCTATAGTCCATGCACATTCTGACCTTTCCATCTTTCTTAGGAACCGGGACTATGTTTGCCAGCCAGTGGGTGTCCTCTACTACCTCCAGGAATTTTGCTTTCAGTTGCTTCTCTACTTCTTCTTTGACTAGAAGAGCCCATTCAGGTCTTAGCCTCCTCTTCTTCTGCTTTACTGGCGATATGTGAGGGTACGTAGGGATTCTGTGCTCTACGATCTCCTTGTCGATGCCCGACATATTATAGACACCCAATTCCGGGATAAGAGGGTGTGGATGCGACAGAGGACTCCGATGATGAGAACTTATTATAAATAGATCCTCAGAATTTGATTTTTGGATCTCAAAGGCTAAAATGCTCTTTCTCAAGGATTTAATTGAGTTTTCAAGGACTAAATCGAAAGTTTTATTCTTTCAGGGGTCTTTTAGTAAAAGGTTTCTTCTTTCA
>CATIWK010276328.1:0-12683 GCA_949634005.1 Mallotus japonicus
AAATAATAATTATAATAATATTATTTAGTTCATTAGTTTTAAATAATATCAATAAAATTAGATTACTTAATAACAATAAAAATTAACAAGTTATTAAATATAATAATATTATCTAGCTCATTAATTTTAAATAATATCAATGATATTAGATTACTTACTATAAATAATAATTAATAAGTTATCATCATCATCAATAATAATAATAATAATAATAATAATAATAAGATTATTATTATTATTAAATTATAAATTTTGAAATCATACAATGTTAATTTTCTTATTTTTATATTTTTAGTTTAAATTGAAATATAATGGACATTCCACATTTTTACTTGATGATGATAATAAATTAATAAAAATATTTTGTTAGTAATTTATTTATTTATTATATTTTAAACACAAAATATATTAATTTTTATCATATATAATTATACATATGTTAATATATATTGCTTACTAATATGATGAAAAATATATAATTAAGTTCATTACTATCTATTTATACTTATATATTATTATTATTATTATTCGGTACTATATTCGGTTCTTGGTTCGGTACAGTTCTTGGTTTAGTTTTTTGTGAATATCCAGTACCGTGTCAAATTAGTTACAAAATTTGGTTCAGTTCGGTTCGGGGTTAAAATTATTCGATTTGGTACGGTTTTAATGTCTTTCGGTTCGGTTCGGTATTTTCTCCGTCCTGTGCTCAGCCCTATTGCAAATTATGGGTATTGATACATAAGGATAATCAATAGTTATAATTAAATAAAAATTAATCTAATAGTTATTATTTTATTTGTATAGATACAAACATTTTTTTTTTTTTTGAGAATAATGATTTCATAGAATGAATTCAAGAAATCGGGAGAACCCCACAAACCAGGGTTAACAAACAACTACCATCAGGTAGAAGTACAAAATTCGGGGGATGATCAATAACTCATCCCTGAAGGGACTCTTTCAGTAGGTAGCCACTATAAAGGCAACACAGCCAAGAAACAGAAAAAGAAAAAAAGAAAGATAACCTAAAGCAAAATACCAAAATGGAAGTCATAAGAATTACTAAACTAGACTAATCTAGTAAGTCATCTGACTTCTCAGCCCCATTGGCTCGAAAAACCCTAGGCGCCTGGATAGGAAGCCTTGTGAGCTTCCTGGGAGCTACCTTCCTCATTGCCACTAGTCAATGTTGTTGGCTTTTTTGGAGGGATTCTTGCCAATTCCTCATGATACAAACATTTGTACCATAGCAAAAGCCTTTGTATTAATGTGTTGGTTGCCAAAAAAATACATTGTTCGAAGACCCAAGTAGTTAGATTCTTCTTCTTGTTATTTTTTTTAAATTACGCAAAAATGATAAAATTGAGTAATTAAATAATAAAAATTCTTATAAAAAAATTATATTAAAATTGAGGATGGAAATTTATATATGCACTCCATAATTTTATATTCACATTTCATCATCAATATTTTTAAGTGGCTCAGACAATGGAGTTAAGTGGGAGATGATAAGTTTTGTAACAGGAATTCTGACATTTATTTTGTTGCTGTGCTCTTTTGTTTGTTGTTGCTAAGTGCATAAGATGAATAAACTATTGACATGCTTGTGAATCAGTTTAAGCTTGCTTTGTATGATGTGTATGGAAAACAAAAATTAAACAAAAGAAACGCAAAATCTTTAAAGAAAAAAATTTCTAAGTCCATTTTTTCCATCCTGAATTATCTCCAAGATTTGGATTCTCATACCATTCTCATAAAAACTTCCTTCTCAAACCTTGATTTTGAAAAGTAGCCGTTGCAAAATCCAACAGCTAGTTTGCTTCAATGAAAACTCTATATCATATATTAACACGTTAACATCGTTGCTAAGGACATGAAGATCTTCCAATAAAACAAAGAAAGATACTGAAACTCTCCATTGGATTGCTTTTTTTTTTTTTTTTTCTCAAGAACATCAAAACAATACTTAGAGAAGATATTTGTTGCTAATAATATTTTGGATTAGATTTTTCGCATACATTTTCAAGAATGACTTGTGGTCGTTGTGCAGCTTGCAAGTATCTGAGAAGAAGATGCCCTTCAGATTGCATTTTTTCACCTTATTTTCCTCCAGATAATCCTCAAAGATTTGCTTGTGTTCACAAAATCTATGGTGCCAGCAATGTTGGCAAATTGCTCCAGGTACATTTCCATAACATCATGCGCATATTTAGATTAATATATTTTATCATCTTCACATATCAGTATATGTACATATATATATGTGCTTCGTAGTAAATTTCCTGATATGATTGTGCATTTCCCTTTTGTTGATCAAGCAACTCCCCTCATATCTCCGAGCTTCAGCGACTGATTCCTTGCATTATGAGGCACAATGCAGAGTTCAAGATCCCGTCTATGGCTGTGCTGCAGTGATTTCCATGTTACACCAGCAAATACATACTGTAGAAAATCAGTTAGCTAAAACCAGAGCGGAAATTGCAGTTCTTGCTTCTCTTGCTCAAGAACCTGATATTTAACAAAGTGAAGGCAGAAGCTGTCTTCAACATTTCCGTAGTGGAAATGTTTGCCTGTTTGGCTTTTCCTCTCAGTTTCAACAATCTTATATACAATTGTTCTAAATGAATAAGACAAGGAAATCTTGCCTCTTTTTTAGCCTTTTTCACCTTTGATGCTAGTGCTGAACATCTTATCCTGAGGTGATTCCTATTCTGAGATTTAAATAGATATTCTTTTTCTCAACAACTTAAGAAACTTATCCAATCAACTGAACATAAAAACAAGCTAATTTGATGGTGATGGAGAAGGTGAAAGAAAATATTTAGTTAAATTTTTTTGGTTCAAAAAAAATGCAAATTCTGAGGGTTCCTCAAATACAAACGTCCAGGAATATAAATATCAATATTGCAACTTTACAACCGAAGAAAAAAGAAATGTAGGAAGCCTTCATCTCCCATGAATTTCTGAAAATGGAGTGAGCTGACTTCCAACAAGAGAGCTATCAGACTCTGTCACAGGATAGGGCATAGCTTGCCACACAAAAGCAGGCATTTCGTCTGGTACAATAGGCACAGGTGCTTCTCCTGTAAGAACCTGCAAGACTGTTTTCATGGATGGCCTTTGTTCAAGGTCTGGATGGCAACAAGCCAGGCCTAGAATAAGCACACACTCCATTTCTTCAGTTGCAAACTCCCCATTAAATTTCGGATCAGCTGCATCAAGAATTCGTCCCAATCTATGAAGTTCCCATACCCAACAAACAATCCTACTATTATAGTCACTCTGCTCATTCTGATTTCCAGGTTTCTTCCCACAAAAAACTTCCAATACAAGAACACCAAATGCATAAACATCTTTTTCTGCGGTCGCCTTTGGAGTGAAAAAACACTCTGGAGCCATGTAACCATGTGTGCCAGCAAGCTCTTTGGTCGAGTGGTGCATTTGTTCTTTTTGTTTCACCATACGAGCAAGCCCGAAGTCTCCAAGCTTTGCATTAAGCTCTGAATCCAACATTATATTGCTGGCTTTTATATCGCGGTGAAGCACCCTTTTCTCACATCCGTCATGCAGATAATCCAATGCCTGTGCTACTCCAGAGATTATATCGATCCTTTGTCTCCAATCTAATGTCTTTTCCTGAGCTTCTGTGTTCTCTTCGCTGAAAATGAGTTTGTCTAGGCTACCATTTGGCATATACTCGTATACAAGAAGGAACTCATTCCTTTCGCAGCACCATCCGATTAGCCTTACAAGGTTCTTGTGATGGAAGTTGCCGATTGTCGTGACTTCTGATATGAATTCTTGCTTGCCTTGAGTTGACTCTTTGGAGATTCTTTTAACAGCTACTTCCTCATTATTCAAGATTCCCTTATAGACTGTTCCAAAACCTCCTTTTCCAATCATGTTCCGCGGATTGAAATTTCCTGTAGCATTCTGAAGTTCTTTAAATGTGAACTTTGTGGGAGCCATTGACGATACCTTTATCTCTTCTTCTATGCTTGGATAGGCAATTTTAGGTTGATTCTGCTCTGATTTCCATCTCCAGCAGCAACAAAAAGCAATACCAATAAGAAAAGCTGCCCCAATTGGAGCTACAATTTTAACCCACAACAAGCTAGACTCCTCTTCTATATCTGAACTATAGAATTCCCATGATTTTACACAGTTTAGCTCTGTATAATTGCTAGTTGAACCTGAAAATCCCACAAAAACCTTCTCTGGGAGATACATGGATAGATCGATAGGTATAGAAAATAGAAAATTGCTTGCATTCTGTCGAATGGTAAGAGTCAATCTATTACCATCATATTGAATCCTCACAATTAAATCAGTACCTGCAGAAATATTTATGCCATGAACACCTAAAGATTCTTGTTTAATTGAGTAGATACTGTTGACATCCAATCCTACATGATTATCATCGATATCTCCTTGATAGCTTTCCCTGGTGTCAAATTCTATTGCAACTATCTTGGCTTCAGAATTTCCATTAGTATTTGCATTTACAATACCAAGCCACTGTCCTTGGCTGTTTTCTGGAAGATCAGAATCTTCTGTTAGGATAAATGCTAGACCTTCCCCACCAGGAAACGTTCGAGGACTAATGTTAAGCACAAAAGTGGAATTAAAAGATACTTGCATACGGCCTTGGTCGCTCTTGCTTTTGCCCCATAGCTTGAGTGGCTCTTTGTATAAGGCCCGTCCCGACAGGTTGGTGATAGGACCTCCACTAACATCAGGAGTGACTTGGATGGCATTAAGAACTATGTACGAATTGTATCTAATGAGATCAGCCTCATTTTGAACATAGAACTTGGGATATGTAAAGCTAAGACATCCTACTTCAAGTAAAGCAGAACCCAAGAGGGCTATTTTCAGGAAGCACTTAATTGCCCAAGAACAGGACATGAGAAACAAAGAAGGTATTGATGCAAATTCTGAAAAAAAAAAAAAAGTAAGGTAAAGCCCAAAATGGAGATGAAGGTGACTTATAAAAGCTATTCTTGGAAGGTATTGCAAGCTTGACATTTCATTGGTGACATCTGCATAAATTTTTTTCCCTTTATATTTGCAATATACAAATTAAAGAACTAATATTGTAAATTACAAATTGCAAATTTCCAATACACTTGTAATTAAATGTAAGATTGAATTTAGTCAAATCTGAAATAGAAATTGCCTACAGCTTGCACAAAACATCATCTGACTTTTGATTTTTTTTTAATAGTAAAATTATTTTCGGGTTAGTTTGCAAAAATTAAAATATATATATATATATATTAGATAGACTTGTCTATTATATTACTATAGAATAAAACAGTAACTATAGAATGATATTTACCTCAGAAAATCTTTGCCATCTTAACTTATATTTTCTAATATGAAATAGTCCATGCCTTGTGCTAACACAAGAAAATTAAGAGATCAATTTCTTGGAAGTTTCATTTCAAGATGAAACAATATTCAAATTTTGTACTTTGTAGGGTCTGCATTCTAATTTCTTGGTATCTCAGCTGCTATTTTTCCTTAACGCTGTGGAATATAAATCTTTTTTTTCCCATGATCCTTTCAAGTAATAATTCCAAACAGTCTTTTAATATTTATTTTTTATTAAATAGAGAGATTAAACAATTTATGTATAAATATATCACACAGTAGGCAGTGATTTTAAAAATTAATTTCACAAATTAACCATGGTAAACTTTAAACTCTACACGCCTTTTTAATCGAATAAATATTTATCTTATAGATTAATAACAACAATTTTGACCTTATACTCTAAAATATTTTTGAAAGAAATTACAGTGACAAGTTTTTCACAATTTTTCTTTTTTGGTATAAATTGTTGGTATCTAAAACTATTGGACTCTAACTGATACAATAATATGTACAAGACCATAAAATCTGCAAACATCTTTCAATAATTATTTAATACGATTGTATACATTACAATTCGAATTCAAAATGTTGACCAAATTTAATATTCAATTTTATTATTTAACAATCAACTTGGACAATTTGGTGAAACCTTTGGTCCTGAATATGACATCCCATATTTGTTTAACTATATTAATATTTTAAATAATCCAACTTTGTCTTACATCCTCTTGATAAAATCGACCGAAGAAACTGCCTTGATATTGACATCTTCATCTATTGGCCTCTTATAATTTAACAATAGTTCATAATATTCTAATTTTCTAATCAAGATCAAGCTGGAAAATTGGATGGAAGCATGATGGGTCCTTCGGCTATAAGTTCATAAGTTTTACCCAGAAAAATGGGGCAAATCACCACCAATATTTCCAAAGATAATCTTTTTCTAGTAAGGATTATAAGAAGTTGGAATACTTATATATGCATCATATTCTTATTGATCGAATGTATAATATTTAAATTATGATATATAATAAATCTATCGAATAATACATTTAAAATAGATAAGAATCTCCTAAATTGTATGTCCGCTGTTTGAAATTTACTCTTTCTTTTATCATCATCTAAGAAAGCAACATCAATTATTATCTAAAAAGATTAAATCCAAGGATCCTTGATGTGCACCATATGTTAAAACTATAATATAATCAGAATAAACTTCTGTAAGGGTAACTTCATCTGTGTGAAATCAAGACTTCTATAACTTATGTTATTGCACCTAGTTTGGTTTCTTCACTTGTCCCATGCCACCCTTCCCTTTAAAATCCAAGTTTGTTTCTTGACATGTTGCTCATACAGATAATAACAAATATCTATACTGCATCAAAAACCTGAAGCAAGAGAGCTGCGAAGATGGGACGGATAAATAACGAAGAAGAAGAAATTAAGTACGTCCATTTCACTCATGAGCACCCATTGTCGCTGATCAATTGTAGCCAAGCAAGCAGAATAGGATGTTCAGGTTGCAACAGGCCTATAGCAGCTGGCAAGGATTTCTATACTTGTAAGGTTTGCTCCTATTCTCTCCACCGTGCTTGCTACAATATGGCAAGATTATACCAGCACCCAGCAGAACCTGGCCATGACTTGAACCTCCTTCTCTTGCCTTCCTTTGAATGCAAAGCCTGTGGACTGCAGGGTTCAGGTTTCCGCTACAATTGCAGGCTCTGCACCTACAATTATCACTCACTATGCTTGCGGATGCCCCTTACAGAATCATGTGCTTTCCATGAAAATCGGTTGAAGCTTGAGTTCTTTCCTCCATATGATGATTGCAAAGGCTGTCGCTGCGACTTATGTGGTAATCCTGGTTCTAATCACTGGCTTTATAGGTGCAATGATTGTGAATTTGATGTGCATCTCAATTGTGTCTATGCTGTGCCTAGCCTGCAATTCCAAGATCCCATTTCTCGGAACATCATTTCCTCCATTAGTACCTCACCTTCAGTTCACGTTAATGGTAATTGTGTTGTGCAGACTACTGCAAAATCTATAAAGAAACCTCATAATCCATCAGTCTCGTCCACCAGGGCTCCAGCAACGCCAGAAAACAACATCAACGCTGTCTTTGACAGGGCTCCACTCAGCGGCACAAGCACAAGTTATACTAATCCTAGTCCTTCAGCTCCATCTGCAAACTTATCTTACCCAACAGGATGTTATGTGTCTAATCTAGGGACTTTTACTCAGCCTAGTGTATCAATCAGAGCCTGACAGGCCAAAGTGGTGCTCAAGGGATCCTGGGGGCTGGAACAGCAGTTCTTACAGGGATTGGAGAGGGGATAGGACAAGGAATTGTCCAGGGCCTTTTCAATCAGAATTCCTAGTTTTAAAGCTTTGAATTGTAATTATTCTGTTAGTTCAGTTTCTATGCATTTGATATTGCCAAATCAGTCCTTGCTAGATGAATAAGAGCTTTTGGAGCTTTCACCTTTTGTTTTTTTTTTTTAAAAAAAAAAGTTCGTAACTTCTTATCCTACGAAAATTAAGTTTGGAAATACCAATTTTATCTTTCCAAATTTATTTTATGAGGACTCATTAGTCACAAAGAAGAGAGAACTAATAATACAATTGATTTGTCTGGCCATTATTTCTCTTCCAAAATATTTTAATGCGCAGAATTTGAATTCTGCAATAATTATTTTTTGAAATTAATTTCCAATTGATTTAAAAAAGAGAATTATTTTTGTTGTGCAATCTACCGTGCTTAAGCCATTTAACCTTTTTATTAATAGAAAAAGAAATCTAACTGATTCCAAAAAAATTAGCAAAATGCATCAACATTCTTAGAAGTCATTTGATTTATACTCTAGAATCTTAATTGGAATGAAGGGGGATCAGAAATGAAATGAAAATTTTGATAAAGTGTTTGGCTTACAAGAGAATCAAAAACCAAATCAATCTTATTTATATATGAAAATATATTAAATAATTATTATTATGAATTTATACATTTTATTTCATTACCTCAAAAAAATTATATTTTATAAATTTTAATAATACATGATAATATTTAAAATTTTAATTAATTTATAATTAATTTGACTTGATTTTATGGGAAATCATTTTTTACACCTACAAGGAAAATGGATGATTCCCATTGATGTGGGAATCCATTCTCATTTGTATATAAAATTTTAATGAACCAAACACTAGGAATCGGAATCACTCATTCCGATTCCGATTCCGATTCTCACTCTTATTTTTCATGAAACAAACAACTCTTTAGGGTTAAATCTTGTCCGGCATTGTATAATTAAAGGCCCCCATGGTTGACTGTCTTCAAGTTTTGTAAAATATGTTAAATGGAATGCTATATGTGCTGGCCGGCTGCTTATCACAGAATTTTTTAAGATGGATCAATTTGTTTTCATTCTATTGCACTTTTCTTTGAATTTATCCGGCTTTGTTGTAAGTATTTTAATTTCCGCCAAAAATCAATCCATGACCATTTCTTGAACTTTGGATTGTTAGCGGGTACCTCAAGGGAAGGACAGTCATTAAAACAAATGATACAGCACTTGAAACATCATTGTTCATCAAGTATGTAGATATTTATATTTGAGTCAGCTATAACAGAATGGAGATAGTGATGGAAAATTCTGACAGGCAAGACAAGGTCGAAAGACTTGTTAATGCAACAGGAGAAATGGGTGTATCAGAGAAGCATACTTTTCACCATTTTAGCCATCAACATCCATTGGGAAGTACCATCTCGCCGTCGACAGGAAACATTACCTGCTGTGGTTGCAGCCTCAGGATATTGCCTGGTAAGGACTACTACAAGTGTAAAACTTGCTCATTTTCGTTGCACAGGACATGTTCAAACATGCCCAGAAAAACCAGACACCCTGCACATCCGAATCACTATTTAACCCTCTTGGTTTTGCCTCCATTGGTCCATTGCACCTTTAAGTGTGAAGCTTGTGGAGATGATATCTCAGGCTTCTACTACAATTGCGCTGAATGTGACATTTACTATCATATTTTATGTTCATCTCTGCCTCTTTCAGTTGCAATCTCGTCCCATCCTCACACACTCAAGATAGAATTTTCGCCTCCATATGATTTCTGCTGTGATCTATGTGATAAGCCGAGTCATACGGGTTGGCTCTATAGGTGTCGATTCTGCGAATTCGATGCACATATTTCTTGTACCATTTCAGACCAAAGAACCCAACCTGTGTCTTCACCTAACACTTTGACAAAGCAGATCATACACTCATCAGCTTCAGTGATGGAGGTGAATCGAATGATAGATTATGGAACTGAATGTAGAGAACTAATGCAATTAGTAGTACAGGGAGTTTCAAGAAGCAAACAAGACAGCAATGTTGAAGAAGTTGGTCATAGTGCTGCAGTGTCCGGATTAGACGAAAGATCAAGAAGCCCCATACAGAATCATGACACAGATGGCAGTGGGATCGAAGGATTTCGACTATATCAAACAGAAACGCAAATGCCAAGCACTTCAATAGGTTCATCAGACCGATCCCGAACCAAAGACATATCAAATCCATTTTCTGAAGACCTGACAATCCCAAGTTTCCAATTTAGTGATTTATGTTTCTCAATTGATTTGTTGAAATCTTATTCAAGCCAAGATCACAAACTTCAGGCAAGCAAGGAAGCTAGCTCCAGAGAAACAGAGAAGGTTAATGTTGCTGAAGTTAAAGCAAAGATCAACACCAATGAGGCGAAAACGCTTTATGGAATTTCAGGCAATTCCCAGCAAATGCAACATCAACCTGATAATCTTAAAGGGCTAGTTTTCAACCCCCTTTATAAGGCTCCAGAGAACTGGCTGAATGAAGAATTATCACTCGGAGGCGTCAATCAATATGATGCGAAATTCGGACAATATCAGGAAAATAGAAAAGCAAATGGATATGGAGGCAGACAAATCAAAGAGAAAGAGATTAAACCAAAAAATGTAAGTAGCATTGTCATATGTACATGTATATATGCACAAGATCATATACGTTTCTTTAAGAACATGCATCATTGAAGTGCTTTTTCCTCTCTATGCAGTCAAGTTTAAGGTCCTACTTAAGTTGGAGGAAGCTGTTTAGTTGCTACTATCCATTTCCAAAGTATAAAAAATGTTCCAAAAGCTTCAAGAATGGAGGCCTGTGAGAATTGCTTGCTCACTAAGAGGATGTGAAGTGAAATTGTTTAGGAAATAATCATTCCTAAGCAATTATGTCCTTTTTTTTAATAGTAGATAATTGAAATTTAATGAATTACTATATATATATATATAGAATAATTAGTAATATTATACTAAATATAAAAGTTACAGTGGGTCATAAGATTGCAAAAATAAAAGAAAAAATTATTTTCTTCGCATATACCAGTGGAGATTCAATAGGGAATTATATTAATCTTCCGTTGTAACAAAAAAAAAAAAAAAAAAGGGAATTATTTCTTTTATCTCTTATCATAAAGGTTGATTAATATTGGTGGATGATGGCATAGCATACCATCTTACCCCATTGGCATTTTATATCATATCAATTGTACATCAACAAATTATATAAATATATGAAAAAAAATATGTTGTGAATAACCACATAGCTACTCACGACATATTATTAAAATGTCTCCAATAAAATATCTTGTATTATAGGCCAAACCCCTTGTATTGTGGGAAAAAAGTATAAATTTAAAAAATAAAATTTTATTACGTAGTGGCTAGCGACAATCGTTGAATGTGACATGCAATATTGTTCAAGATATATTATCACTAAGTCACTATATGACAAAAATTTATTTTTGTATGAAATGAAGAATCAATTTTCCACATTTGAAAATGTATATTGGTTTGATAAAAGACATATAATAAATTATTAGATGGATCTTGATTTATTTTCAATTCATAGCATCTTTATCCTTGTAAAGCTTTTATTATGAAAAAAAAAAAAAGAAGTTGAAGGAATAAGTAAAGGTAGTAAAAGGAAAATTTTTTTTATTAGGCTGCGACCAGAGTCTTTAGTTGTTTTCGGGCTTACATCTCTTTATTGCACTCTCTGCTTCCCATCTTTCTCCCTTCTTTTTTTCGTTCTATTTTCTCAATTCTCATTTTCATATTTCTCTTAGAGATAATCAAAACTCAAAACACCTTCTCTATTTGAACTAACAAAAACCCTTTTTTTCTCGCCAAATAGACACTTTCCATTTTCTTTGGCAATTCTTCTATGTTTTATGGTTTTTTTATTATTCAAGAGAGATGTAATGATCTTATATTCAATTCTTTCAGGGCAAAGTCAAGCTCAATTCTTTGTTTTGGATTTAGATTTTTGGGGGCTCAGGGAGCAATTTGGGCGGAATGTTGAACTATGATATCTTGATTCTTGATTGGTAGTTGTTCAAGGGAAAGATTGTGGTTCTCTTATTTTTGGAATTTCTTGGCATTATAAGAAAAAGGGTGGGTTTTGGAAGATTATTTTTTTTTTTAATGGCAAATTCTTCTGAGAGATAGATTAATGGTCTTTAGCTCTCATCATTGTTCTAGCCATCTCCAGAAGATGTCCAAAAACGAGAAATCATGTTAACAAGTTTATAGGTCTCGAGAGTATTGGCCCATGCACACATATATGAACTTTTAAATGGGATTGAACTCATGTAAAACAAAACTAATTGGCTTGTCTTAAAGTCCAATCTACATCACTTATAAGCCACTTTATTGCTTTGCACTTTTCCAATGTGGGATATATTCTCCAACACTCCCCCTCAAGTATAACTGGGTCTAGACCAGTGTTGCCTTCAAAACCCGCAAGCGCACGGATCATGAATTGTAGCACAAAAGATTTCGTTCCCTCGAAGACTGTATATTGAGTACTAATATTTTTACTTATATTCTCAGCTAGTAAATTAAATAAAAGTGAATTTTACAAATCAAATAAACAAAGCAATATAATTAAATTGTAATCAAATAATAAAAAGCTTAGAGCCTAGGTTTAGTTTCACTATTCTAATATGATCATGAACACATTGACAAACAAAACAATGATTTCAATTGAGGGCAATTGTTCTAAAATACCTAAAGACTCTCTCGAGTTCAATTAAGCATGCAAAGATTAAAGTTTAACCTATTCTTATGATTAAGAAGTTAATCAAAACTCATTAAGCTCTTTAACAATTAATTTACCACCGTAGACCCCTGCCTACTCCGTAGAGCTCGCCTACTCTCGTGGTTGAGTGGTCAAAGTCCTATGAGTTTTAAACTAATAAATTCTCTTAACTCT
>CATIWK010276336.1:0-18147 GCA_949634005.1 Mallotus japonicus
AAATAAAATTTATTTGGAAATAAAATAAATTTTTGGTAAAATTGAATGTAGGACTTGAACTTAAATTATTGTGAGGGTAATACTAATGTTTTAGACATTGATAAAAATCTCCCAAAAGTAAAGAAACAATAAGGACATGCTAAATTTTGTTTTGTTTTGCTTGAACAAAAAAATAAGGACATGCTAAATCAAAAGGGTCAGTGGTGGTAATAATAGTAGTAGTATTAGAGTGGTCCAAAACAAACATTAAAGTTAAAAAAAAAATTAAAGGTTCTGTTTAATTTATTAATAGCTCCAGCATGTGAGTATAATCTAAGTTGTTCCTATGATTTTTGTCAGGACTTAGACATATATATAGGTGCTGCAACACTACTCTATTATTATTATTATTATTATTTCTTCTTTTAAGATCATTAATTTAATCAAGGTAATTATCCTTCTACTGTTCTACAAACTAGTAAATGCTAATAGTTGGTCTTGTTCCTCTATTACAGTAATTTTTTTTAATTATATAATATATAATTATAAAAATTTAATTTCAAGTTTAGTCAGTTACACATAAAAATAAATTCTAGGTCATAAAAGAATTTATTTTTCACATAATAATAATTATGTCTATATTTTAAAATTTATATTTTTAGATCATGTTCCTTCAATATCTCATGCTTAATCTCTATGAATCTCATACCTGCATTATACGTCAATAAAATTGAAATAGTAATTATATATTTGCCAATAAATGTTACAAGGGGATATTAAATAAAAAAATTAATCCTTTAAGGGTATTTTCAAATAAAATTTTATCCAATTTTTTCTTTCAAATATAAACACAACCTTTGAAATTTTATGAAAAAAAGTATTTCTTAGATTCCTGTACTGATAATACTGAGTTTTTTTGTTGAAATTTCATATATCTAGTATGATAAGTTGAAATTTCATATACTTAATATGCTGAGTTTTTTGTTGTAACAACTAAGTTGCACTTTTATCTGTCTAAACAGTCTGCTAATCCAAAATGAAACACTCAATTGGAGGGGAGAAAATATCAATTTGGGGGCAAATGCATCGGTTTCATCTTCTGTTACCAGTACAGTCATCCAAGTGGGCCCCAAGATCATAAAAAAACGGTTTCATCTCCTGTTACCAGTACAGTAATCCAATAAGTACTTTTTTCATAAAATTTCAAAGGTTGTGGTTATATTTGAAATAAAAAATTAGATAGGGTTTTATTTGAAAGTACCCCCAAAGGTTGAGTTTTTTTTATGTAATTTCCCCATTAATTTAATACAACTGTAGATTTTATAGTTCAAACCCAACATATCACTTAAAAGAGAACAACTCTATATCAACAAATTGAAACAATTGTTGATTATATAATGTTCTTTTAATATATTATATTGAATATTTTTCAATACAAGAAACCATGCACATTGATTTTTTTTTTTCAAATTATATTTTCATGATTTAATTAAATTTTTATATGCACTGCTGTTACAAAAAGAGTAAAAATTAAAATATATAAAAATTAAGTATATAAAATTTAGAGGTAAAATAATGCATTATAAAGTTTTGACAAGGGAGAATTGCTATCTCCCTCATGTATTTTGACCTAATACACTACTTTATTCTCGACATTTGAAAACATATTTATTCAATTCTGATATTTGTAACAATTAACACTCATTAGTCCCTTTATCAGGGATGAAATAATACACGAATTGCAAATGTCAAGGATGAACAAATATTTTTTCAAATGTTAGGGATGAAATAGTATATTAGGCCAAAACACATGAGGAAAATAGCAATTATCCCTTTTGACAAATGTCAAAGAAACAAGTTATAATGGAATTCTATCTGCTCCTTGAGTCTAAGTCCATCATTTTATTGCAAATGGACGTTTAGGTATGGAGAACTCTTTTTTTTTTGGAAAAGAAGAACTCATATTTTAATAACTAAGTTCCTGCATGATTTATTATTTATTTTGTACCAAATTGTTATTTATTTTGAACACATTACCTCTAAAAGAAATAATTATTATAATCTTATTTATTATTTAAAATATTTAAAATATAAAATTATTCAAAATTTTTTACTTATTCAACGATTAAGTGAAATACTTTCAGAATAAATACGTCAAATAAAAATTACTTTATTTTCTTGATATATATCATGAGCAATTATAAATATTCAAAGCCTATTAAACTCTAAATAATCTAAATTAATTAAAATAGAATTATAAAGACGGTAAATATTTTCTAGCAACTTATTTAATACAACGGCATACACTATAACTTCAATCTGAGATAGTACTTAAATGAGAACAACTCTATTCCAACCAATCTCAACTATTGTTGATCCTTAATCAATTTCTTTTTCTTTGAACTGAGTCCTTAATTATTTTTTAAAAAAAAAAACTTAAAATTTTTGTCATTTAATATTTCAGTCAAACAGACAAGGAAAGTGGGAGTGCATGTTTCATCTAATTCATGCCAACATTGGATTTTAATGTATGATTGGAAAAAGATAACTTTGTGACACTAAAGTTAAGAATGACATTTCGTTCAAAAAAAAAAAGTTAAGAATGACAAAATAACGTGCCAACGGTACAATTTTGCTAATGATTTTTGTTTTTGTTAATGATTGCATCTAGGAAAATAAAATTATTCAATTTCAGATAATGAAGGACAATGAACATGAACTAAATAAATCATATATTGATGACTGCCATGGCTTTTAGGTCTCTTAGTCTGGGTTGCCATGGTTCTTCCGCAAGCTTGGTAGATGCTAAAAGTCATTTCCAAGGCGTGAAGCAATAGTTGATGTAATTTGGTAGGTGCCATGTATCATTGAAATATATTATCAAAATATTATCGAATGGAAGATTTTTTTAAAAAAATATGATATTTTTTATATTAATAAAAAGATCGAATAATCTAAATATCAATAGACTGTATAATAAGGAAAAAATCTTTCTTTTCTTAAATCAGATAAAAATAATTTGACAAGTGACGATGGTAGAGATCGCACCATACACCTTTTCAGAGAGGAGTGACCAATAGATTATTCACTCATTGACAAATTACAACAGTTTAATTATTGAGTGTTGTTTCATGCTATATTAATATATAATTTTAAATATTTTATATTATTAAAACAGGAAAATTAGTTCCTATTGAAAAAATTAATCAAAAAATTCGTGTAAAATGTACAAGTAAAAATTAAGAATTTAATATTTTATTTTTACACACAATGACATCAAAAAATAAAATTTCAACATCTGTGTTTAAATTGTTTAAAATCTAATAATTTTTTTTGAAATTCTCCAATAATAACACAAGGTGTTAGAACATACAAATAAATTAAGACAACTAGGATTAAATGAAGAAGTTGATTGATTTAGAAATAATACAATAATTGGATAGTAATCATCTAACAAGAGGAAATGATTAAGGAGGAAATTGCAAAATCAAGAAGATAGAATAAAAATGGTGGTTGGCAAAGGCAAGAAAAACAAAAATAGGTGAGGTGAAAGGGGAAGAAAGTAGCCAATAGCCATATGAACAACCTAACTTATGCTAAAATGTGATTGATAAAGATTAAATAACAACTAGCTATGTAGCCTTGGCTCTAAAGTTCGTCTCATTTATTTTAGAGTGGCGTATAAGCAAAACCCATCAATCTATATAGTGCAATTAGTTTAGGCTCTATGCTTCAAAGGACAAAAATTTAGGTCCAAGGAAAAGTATTTTTAGGAAAAATATTTTAGGTAGACCACTAACTAAAGGTTGTTAAATTTATAAGTACATTAATATTTGTTTAATGCATGTTAAAAGTTTAGTTGGAGAATCCAAAGAATGCACTTTTTCTCAACAATGTCTTTGATTATTAGGAAACATTTGGATAAGATAAAATTTCCTTAAATGCACTAAATTTATGTGGGGATGCTCTTAGTTAAGATCGTTCGAAGAATTAATATTTGGAAATAAAATTTCTATATATATATATATTAAGGGTCTGTTTAATTAGGCTGTTACTAAAATTTAATAGTTGTTATTGATAATTGATAACTAATAACTGGTAATTGGTAGTTGATAGTTGATCGATACTAAGGGTCTATTTGGTTCAGCTATTTATAGTAGCTGATAGCAGTTGTGGATAGTGGATAGTAAACAGTCCATTGGCAAATAAATATGAATTGTTTGGTAAAATTTTGTTAGTTGTTGCTATTAGTATATCAAATCACAATTAAGGGTACAATTTATTTGTAAATATAATTTTATATATTTCTTAGTATATGTTTGGCAAAACCCATTTTCAAACCCTTGAATTTTCATGTTTTATTCTATCAAGCCCTTAAATTTTAATTGTGTTGCATTTTGCACACATTAAGGACCTTTTAAAAAATTTTGATCCCTAAACTTGTGTTTAGAAGTCAAATTGCTGCATTTTAATTTTTTTTTGTCAATTTCATCCAATTACATACCACTTCAAAAGACATTAAATAATTTTTATTAAAAAATAGTTCAATCAATTAAGAATTCATATTTTATTCTTTTAATGTATTTAAAGTTAAAAATATATTTTTTTTTATTTCCAATTGATAAAAAAATTTAATTTATTTTTAAATTTAATGTATATTTTTAATAATAGTTGAAAATAGTGAAAAGTATTTTTTTTATTCCAAAATTTATTTAAAACATCAAATGAAATTTTTTAAAAAAATATATTGAAATTATTTTTTATATAATTGATATCTCGGTTTGATTTGATTGGGTTCGGTTCAATTCAATTTTAATTTGGTTTGGTTCAGTTTTATACTAAGAAAATTCAGTTAACCAAAATAACCAAATAAACCACAATCATATATTATATATATATATTTTATTTTTAAATAGTGAAATAATTTAATATAAAAATAATAAAATAATTAATATTTGTAAAAAATTTTGGTTTGGTTGATCAATTCAATTTCTGATTTGGTTTGGTTTAGTTACTTAAGTTCAATTTCATTTCTAGTCTAGTTCGATTTAGTTCAATTTTTATAGAGTTCGGTTTGATTAATTCAATTCAGTCAGAAAAATTGACAAAAACTAACCAAATGTTTACCCCTAAGTGGAAGCCCGTAAAAAATAAATATAATTGCCTACAATATTGAATAAAATATTTCAACACTAATAATTATAAATTACAACAATACCAACAAGTATAAAAAAAATTAAAAAAATCAAATTTAGCGCAACATTAACTAATTTTTAAGCATATCAGATATCAATTATATAAAAAATATTTATAATATATTTCTTAAAATTTTTAATTTGATGTTTTAAATAAATTTTTGAAAAAAAGTATACTTTTCACTATTTTCAACTATTATTAAAAATATACATTAAATTTAAAAATAAATTAAAGTTTTTCATTAATTGGAAATAAAAATATATATTTTTAACTTTAAATACATTAAAAGAATAAAATATGAATTTTTAATTGATTGAACAATTTTTAATAAAAATTATTTAATGCCTTTTGAAGTGGTATTTAATTGGACGAAATTGACAAAAAAAAAATTTTAAATGCAGCAATTTGACTTCTAAACACAAGTTTAGGGATGAAAAATTTTAAAAGGTCCTTAATGTGTGCAAATATAAAAGTATGAGGGCTCAATGTAACACAATTAAAATTTAAGGGTTTGATAAAATAGTACGTGAAAATTCAAGGGCTTGAAAATGGGTTTTGCCTCTATGTTTTAGTTATTTAAATTATTTAAAAATAAAAATAGTAATAAATAATAATTTATTGCCTTTGATTTATATATATAATTAAAATTATTAATAGAAATTATTTTAACTTGAATTTTAAAATATAAATATTATTGTCTATTTAAAAAAAATAATTATAATTATAAATATTATAATTATAATTAAAAATATTAATTTGATTATGAACTATAAAAAATTAATTACATACATTTAATTTAAATGAAGTTACTTGTTATTAGACTTTTTTAATAAGGGTCAAATAATCTAAATAAAAAATAAATAAAAATCAGCTATCAACTAATGGGAAAAAGCTACAAAATAGAGTTTTATTAAATTTACAGCTGTTTTAAATGAAAACAGCTATCAGTTGCTGATTTTAAAGTTAACTAAACACTTAAATTATAGCTGGTTGAGGAAAAACTTCAATCAGGTACCTCAATCAGCTAATTCACACTCTCATTCTCATAATGAAATTTTTAGATCCCTCAGTTTTAATTCTGTCAACACTTTAGCCCTTATGTTAAATTATTTGTTATTATCTTAACGAATAAAATATTTTACTCCTTCTATTTTATAAAAATTAAACATTTTACCCCTATATTTTATAAAAACTAACACTTTAATCCTTTTATTTAAACAAAATAAAATATATTGTTTTTTTAATTTTTTAATTATTTCAAATTTAAATTACAATTTTCACTAATTTTTCAACAATTATACATATCCTTATCAACATTTTGAAATTAAAATATCAAATTATAATTTTGATAAATTCATTAATTTTATTTTATATAAACTTATGAATATTTATAAATTTATTAAAATTACAACTTGACTTTTGAGTTAGTGTGCATGTTTTATATAATTCAAAAAACTATATTGATGTAGATATGTGTACATATCTAAAAGGGATAAGTACAATTTTGATCCCTCTTGGATAAGTACAATATTGATCCCTCTGGTTTTGCCTTTTGGCAACCAGTCCTGTGATTTTTTTTTTTAGGTTTTAAGTACCATGTGTTTCACATATTTTACACTTTAGTACCTTTTAATTAATATCATCATTATTTTATGATAAAATATTAATATAATATTAATTTTTAATGATAAATTTATTCTATATATGATTTACGATCAATCCAACCAATTGGTTATTTTTAAAAATATTATAAATTTATTTTAAAAATTATTTCTTTTTATTCATAATTAAATTAAAAATACATCTAAATTTGATTTTTTGTGAGTTTATTGTAGTTAGTTGAATAATATATTGCTCATTATATGATTTTAGCATTGAAAATGCATATTATTTTTGCACTAAAGCATATATTTTAAACAATATTTGTTAGAAGGGTACTAAAGTGTAAAATAATGTGAAACACATGGTATTTAAAAACTAAAAAAATAACACAAGACTGGTTTTGTCAAAAGGTAAAACCACAAGGATTAAAATTGTACTTATCCCTATCTAAAACTTAGTTAGTATTGAAAATTTTTATTTGAAATGATTAAAAATTGAAGGATTAAATAATTTAATTTATTAGAACTTAGGGATTAAAGTGTTTTATTTTTATAAAATAGATGAAGTTAAATGTATTTTTGATATAAATATCTAATGGAAAAGTAAATAGAGGGACTTAGATGTTAATAAAATTAAAACTGAAGTATACAAAAGTTTGATTTTCAAATAAGAGAGAGGAGAGTGTGAATTAGGTTAAATTTTAGGGAGAAAAATGTAATTTGCTCTAATATTTTTAATAATTATCTATATAATATTTTTATTAAGTTAATGATAATTGGTAAAAGTTAATAAGATAAAATAGTAAATATATTTTGAAAAATATAGTTATTAGTGAAAAGTTCTAAATTGGAGCTGATATAAACTGAAGTTGTTTTTTTTTTTTTTTTGAACTAACTGGAGTTGTTTAGTATCCTAATAACTAGAAGTTATAAATTTAAAATTTTAACTAAATGCTATTATTGTAGTTGTTGAGAAGTGAATAACTAATAGCACTTTTCTAGCAATTATGTTAAATACCTTATAAACTGATGTAAAAGTACTTTTAAGATTACACAGAAAGAGAACATATGTAAAATTTTTTAAAACTTATAAAATGCTAAATTTTGAAATTTTTTATTGGAAAAAGTTTAATAAAAATGATACAAAAATATTAAAAAAAAAAATTTGCCTCAAGTCCTTTGCCCGTTTAATGAAGTAAGGACCATAGTATTTGAAATCAAAAGTTCGTTTACTATTGTATTGCACAAATAAAATAGAATAAAATGTATAAATTTAGAAACAAGACGGATTTAAAACAAAAAAATGTTACATAAAAAGTTAAAAATATTAAAAGTTAATTATATAAAATTTATGGATGAAACTATGCATTTGCCCAAAAAAAAAATAAAAATAAAGATTAACATCTAGAGAAAATAAGACATTTAAGTGCACCAAGTTTATGTTGAAGTACTTTTAAGATCGAAAAAAGCGTTTATGTCAATATCCTTAAAATAAATAGTAAAGTGGAAAATTTTGTATATTTTTATATAAAAAAAAAGGTTTAATTAAAAATAATCCAAAAATATTTTAAAAAAATTTACCTTAGTTGCTTTGCTCATTTAATGAAGTAAGGACTATAGCTTTACCTATTTCAACAAATTAGCAAAGAAGGCCTTCTATTTGAGTGCTTTTTCTTTCTATGAATGAATTTTTACTAAATGCTTTTCACCACCCAAACCAACTAATATTGATGGCAGAAAATTGCCTGCAACAAGTACAAACCTCTTAGCTGATTAAAAATTAAAAAATAAAAACAAAAAATAATAAGAAAATGGGGAGGGAAATTTCAAAATTTACTGTTTGAACACAAATAAACATTCAAACTTTTAATCAAATATTTTCTTCTTCTTCTTCCTCCTCCTCCTCAGCCATTACCATTCTACTAAGAGGGCTTGGTCCAAGCTTTTTTCTTCTCATAATATTTCTCTTCCTAATAGCTTCCATTTGATTTCTCCTTCTAATTTGCATCATTGCTTCCTCCTCCACAACAAATCGCCTCATCAAAAGATCATCCGTCAATGATTTTCCCCGAAAAACTCTTCTTCCTTCCGTGCTATGTCTTGCGCTAGGTATTCTTTCTTGCGTCACCGGAAAGGCTTTTGATCTAGGGTAACTGTTGCTTCTTCTAGGCGGAACATCGGCTCTAAATACCTCATTATAGGAGGAGATTGGTGCACATAGACACACACGAGTGAACGAAGTGGCAACCCTAAGAGATGTGCATTTTCTTAGCTTTCCTCTGTTAGGGTTTGTCGTTGTTGTTGTCGTCGCTGTCGTCGAAGGAATTTCTGTAGATTTCGAAATGGTTTTCCACAATGTTGCATTTGTTGTAGGAATTTCTGTAGGTTTTGAAATTTTCCATAACGTAGAATTTGTTGATGGAATTTCAGTAGACTTGGAAATTGTCTTCCATGGAGTAGCCATCTCTATTGCTCTTTGATACCAAGGCTTCCTAAAGCGTAAGAAATGCATATCATGCATCTTCTTATGGCTTTTCTATATAATGCATAAACTTTTCAATGTGCATTATTCAATACTAATTCATTCAAGCAAAAAAAAAAAAAAAAAAAAGGAAATAAACGGCTAAAAAATTAGAGTTTGGAGAAATTAATGTTATTGTTAATTTGTGAGGACTTTGAAATTAAATGACGGATGATAAGTTATTTGGTAAAATTTTACCCAAAAATCTTTTCTTTCAAACATATTTTGCAATTGTCATGGATATGTAAAATTTTTCAAAATTATGATAAATATTTTCTATTAGTACTGAATAAAAGAAAATTTTTATTGCCCGTTCTATATTATTGACACAAACAATATCAACATAGCATATATTATGCTTTTTCATTTGAGAAAGTGGTCCATTTATCTTCAACTATAGGTCATTTTCTAAATAATCTTATATTTTAATTTGAATTAATTTAGAAAGTTAATTTTTCAATTTTATCAAACTTTCAATTAGCATATGTAATTACTGATGTAACTTGTTGACATGTCAAAAATAGTGCTGACAGAGCAAGTGGAGGTGAGCAAAAAACCTAATCAGTTTGGTTACGTTTAAGTTGTAAAAAACAATATTTTGGTTTTTACTTCAAAGAACCAAAATGTTTTCTATTTGGTTCAGTTTTTATTGTAAAAATATAATTTAACAGAATCAAATTAAATTTCTAAAATATTTTAAATTATATGGGTGTTTATGGTTCAGTTTGATCAATTTATCACTAATATTTCAAAATAAATCAACAATATTAGTTTATACATATTTAAAACTCTTAATAAAATTCTTCTAAAAAAAAAAATCTTAATAAAATTCTTCTAAAAAAAAACTCTTAATAAAATTATTTAATACCAACAAATTCAAATAAAAATTATTTAAATTCATTTTAGAAAATCGATTCGGTTGATTTTATAAAAAATTAATAAATACAATAAATATAAAAATTAACAATAATAGATCTCATAAATAATATTTAAATAGCGTAAAATTACATAAATCCAATAGGTTTAAAATTGTAAAAATAAAAAAGTCAAACTGAATAAACCGACCAAACTGAACTGAACTGGTTCAATTCGTGTTTTTAAATATTTTTATTTTAGTTTGATTTATGTATTTTGTCAACTGAACTAGACCGAACCGACCTTTTTTTTTTTTTTTTTTTTTTTTAGTTTTGATCAAATCGGCATTGTTTTGATCTTCTTGCCCCATCTGCACTATTTTTAACACGTCAACAATTATACATGCCAATTGAAAGTTGGATAAAATTGAAAGAAATCGAAAAATTAATTGTTTAAATTGATACAAATTAAAATATAAAATTATTTGGAAAATTGACCTATAATTAAAATAAATGGGACCATTTTCCCTTTTCATTTTAAATTGCCACTCCAAATAAAATCCTTTCTATTATATATAAACATGACCTATTATATTTATAATCTTAACCTTTAAATTAAAATTCAATGGTTGAGATTTATTGAAAAAATATGTGGCTATTTGTTAGATGATACAATCTCAACCACTGATTGAATTGAGATTGTATAAACATGATCTATCATGTTAATTATAACACAAGAGAATCCAAATCTAAAAAGAAAATAATAGAATATTTTCTATTACTTAGGAAATAGGAAAATAACTAAAGCAAACAACAAACGGAGTGGGCTTGACTACTGATCTAATCAAGATTTTTGTTTTGAACAACATCCATCAAGATTTATTAGAACATTTAGCTTAGAGCCCATTGGACATTCTTCAATGCAAGGTTGGGTGAATGAATGTATGTCTTTTTTTTTTCTTTTTTTTTTCTGCTAAGCATTATTCTATAAACACAGAACTAAAATGAAAAAAAAAAATATATCAAGAAATGGATATTTTATTATGTGATCATATCTTCCAAATAAAAATGAAAAGAGAAAAAAATTGAAACAAGGGGATGATTTTGAATAGTTAAAATAAAAACAGTTAAAAAAAAGGAAGAAAAAGAAAGGATCACCTTTTGTCAATTGTGTAAGAGGCATGTTGCCTTGAGATTGTCATGTGGAGTGATCAATGATAGCCTAGATAATCATATGAACCTGTATTCATTCATCAAGCAAACATAGCTAAATTATCAATGAAACTTGCAAGAAAAATTTCAAGAAAACAGCAATGCATGCCAAGAAAGCTCATTAGTCTCTACACTCTAAACTCAACTGTGAATATACATACACACAACAGTAGATATGACAAAAGAAAGAAGAATCTTTTTCTTTTATATGCATTTCTTGGCTTGTAACAAGAATAGGCAAGCAAGTAAGAAAGGAAGAGAGAGAGAGAGAGAGAGAGAGGCTTAATTACCTTGAGGAAGAGTTGTTGGAATCTTGCATGAACAGACCCAGATGAAGTGTGAGTGTGAAAGATTGATTGAGAAAGAGCAAAAGGAAAAAAGATTGAGAAGTTTTTCTTTTGTTCATTTGGGTATAGAGAGAAAACAGAAGGAGCAAGAACCCTTCTATTTTGTGACTGAAAAATGGGTTGGCATTGTTCTTCTATGCCTTTCTTTACTGTTTTTTTTTTCTTGGAATGAAAAAAAATAAATAAAATTTCCATTCTTTATTATAAACACATTCTCTTTTGCTTTGGAGGCATGATTCCTATTGATTTTTTAAAAGAGAGTGAGAGAAATATTTAAAAGAATTTTCAAATTTCAAAGGCAAAGTAAAATTTTTTGCTTTTTCTTAAAAAATAGAATAACAATACTACCCTTCGATTTGATCACTTTAATTAATTATTTTTATTGGGTATCTTGAGGACATTTATAATAATCATGTTTTTTTCTCCTATTGTGTGTGTATGATTTCATTCTGACCAAGGCAAGAGATGGTATTAATTTGTGTCTTAGCCATGCCTGACCTCACCTCACCTCTTTCCTTTTTGGTGTTGAAAGAATTATAGAGGCTTTAAAGTGAATCCCCTCTTTTAATTTTTTATTTTATATTCCTTAATGATGGTATTGTTTTGGACCTAATAGTAATGATAGTATTATAGCTTTAACTTTAAAGGTTAATTGAAGTAGTTGAAATAGTTTATTCACATTTTTAATCATCTCATTGAAGTTAGCATTAAAAAAATAATTTTTTAAATACATCATTCAACGTGGGAATACATTTTTAAAACTATAGTCAGACAAAAAAAAACAGTTAATGTAGGTAATAGTTTGATGGTTATTTATTTTTAATGACATTATAAAATGTATAAATCGAATTCTACTGTTATACAGTTTATTGACATTTAAGTCGTAATATTCTTATTATATTAATAAAAAAAAATAATAATGTTGTAACTTTTTAATGGAAATGTGATTTGGGTCACACTATAACAAAGGTAATTTTACAGAGTTAACAGATTGTTGCCTAAACTATTTATATATACATAATGATTCACTTAAAAAGGGCTACCCATTTGTTTTTTTTTTTTTTTTTGAGAATTATATACACACACGTATAACAACATAGCAATCTTCAAAAGGGCTACCCATTTGTTAATGCAATAAGGTGATGCATGAGGCAAGAATGAAGTGGGCATGCTTAAGATTAAGATCCAATCGGTTTATAGAAAATTTGCTAATGGATGGCATCATCATGGTTCATCTGTGGTTGATGTTATCTCCACAACCAGAACTCAAAAAGCTGCTACAAAAGTGGGGGAAAAGAAAAGACTTGATGATTGGAGATGCTGGATCAGATATTTCCACTAGTACAGTGTACCTTTTTTCTTTTTCTTTTTTTTTTTCCCAATTTTATCCCAAGAAAGAAGGCTATAAAATATCTTATATTACCAAATTACATGCCCCTTCATTATGGGGGGAAAAAAAAAGCAACCATGAATGTCCTTCCAATTGGATCAAGGGCTCATCTTTTGATATGTCTCTTGACTCTTGCCTCATACAATAACCTGTGGTGGAGTGGTGGAGATTACTACAATCTAATTACAGTGAAGAGTTTTTTTTATAGGAAGGTGACAAATATTAGTAGACTGTAAAATAAAGAGTAATTTTTCCTTTTAAATTGATGATGATAAAATTCGAATTTTACATTTCAGGATACTATTAGAAAAGAGTTATCATTTGACTACTCTTTTACCGGCCAGTCAAGAGTTTGTTAATCCTTTATAGATCAAATTTAGCACATTTAATCAAGTATAAGAAAAATTTCCTATTTTAAATTTCATTTTTTTTATAGTTAGTAATGAAAAATTATTAATTTTTTAACGAGCAAGCTAATAATGCGACGTATGTAGTTAAAATTTTAAAAAATAGTGCTATATAGATCAAAATATGGTGGAAATAATTGTGAACATGAGTGACATAGCCCCATTTGAGCAATCTTTTAATTAGATGGAAAAATTCTGAAAAATGTAGAATGAATTGAAGTAGGGAGTGACCATTGCTTGACAAAAACTTTTCCAGGTCAAAAGGTTAATGGGTTTCAAGTCATCTTTTGCTTTTGTATATTGTAGACCATAGACATGATTTTGTCTGTTGTGTCCTGGAAATTAAATCAATCAACAGGATTAAAATTATAAATTCAAAGGACATAGTGATCTTTTGGACTTTACAACTTACTGAAATTAAGGTCCAAATGAAAATATTGGCAGGCAGCAATTAGCTTTATATTATTAGCACATTGAACATTTATTATAAGTTAGGGAGACACTTTGTTAAAATGTTCTTAATGAAAGTTAGAAATACTTAAGAATCAATTACAACTTTTTTAAGAAATAAGCCAAATATGAATATTCATGGGGGGTGCAAATCTTCTTTGTGAACTATTTCGTTGGAAAATAAGAATTATTGACATTAGAGCTAAAACATTAACTTTATATGTGTTTATATTTTTTTATTGCATATTTGAAAGGTGAAATTCATAATTTGTGATGTAAGACGATTGAAATTAGTTGGTAGATTATTGTTTTTCTTTAAATAATATTATTTTGGGTACAAGTTATAATGTACGCAGTCACATCAAATTAGTTGTTGAAATTTTTTTATTGTTTTTATGGTTCTGTCCGGATCATATTAAATTAGTTAAAAATTCAGCAAAATATAGATGTCAATAGTTCAAACTTCAGACAACATGTATATATATTTCTCTTTGTTAACTCTAATAATTAACAGTTATAAATTAATAATACGATGATCAGCCCACTTTAGAAGGGATAATTTTATCATCCGTCCGTTAAGACTTGACATATGTAGAGGTGAGTGATTTAAATCCTCGGTCTCCCATCCATATCTATAATAACAGTTGTTAAAAAAAAAAACTAATAATAAGATGCTGTTAAAATAATTGATAATTATTAGTGACAATTTTTTTTAATGAACCTTTTAACCCAGGCGGAAATGCTTTTGTTCAAAAGAAAAAGAAAGGAAAAGACAGACATTGTATAATAGGGTTCTTTATGATCCATCAGTCATCACAGGAAAAGAAAGGATGCATGTATCATTTCTGACATTCATCAAAGTGTTGAGACTTGAGAGTCTCCAAAGGCTGCACTTCATTTTGTAATATAATTCATAATACTTGTATCTTTTTTAATTAAAAAAGCAAGCCATTTAGACAATTTAGGATCAAAAGTTAACCATCTATTACATACACACACCCTATATATTTTTTTTTTTTTGACCGAAAATGAAACACCCTATATTAGTACCAATCTCAATTCCATTTACTATTAAATTTACTCAATGATGTTAATTATTGAACAGTTTGTGACAATAGATTCACTCTTAAATATTTTTTTTTTAATTTTGTTTTAGTGATGAGTTGATTTTTTTTAGGAGTTGAAAGTAAGTTAACTAGTACCGAGTTAAATTTTTATACTTTTTCACTTGAAAATAAAAAAAAAAATTACTTAGACTTTATGTATTGAAACATAGAAACAAATTCAGCGAAATAATATTTTAAAAAATATAAGAAACGGAAATTTGTAAATATTAATAAATAAATAAATATTAAAATATATTAATATATATAAATAAATTTTATATATAAATATTGAAAAATTATTTATTACTATTATAAATTACTTTTTTTTAACATTACTATTATAAATTACTTTGTTTAATAAGAAAAATACACAAAATTCTTTTTTCAAGTTATCTTCCTCTTGTTTAGAAAAAAAAAAACTAAAGAAATATATTTTTCAATTTGGAAATGCATTTTTTAAGTTGGTAATGTGTTTCCAGATTTTTTCAAATTTGCAAAAACGGTTTCAAAATATTTACGAGAAATAACCTGAAGTTTTCAATACGGAAACATTTTTTGAAATATATATCATAGATTATTTGAACATCATTAATGTATATAAAATTGTAATATCTAGATCAGAATAATCTAACTCTTGTTTGGTTCAATTCCATCAAGAAATTCATTTAATTTTCAAATGAATTTCAAATAGAATTCATTTAAACCAAACATACTTTATTAATAAGAATTGATTTAGTTTCAAACAATTTTACAATTAAAAGGTTGAAATTACAAATGAATTTTACAAAGTTTTCATTTAAACCAAACATATTTACTTGAATTTGCAAATGAATTTCATAAAATTTGATGGAATTCATTTGAACCAAACAAACCTTAAATCAGTTTCACCAACTTTTTACAATTCGGTAATCAAGCAACTATTTCTTTCATAGGCCAGATAAATTCCCCAATTAAAAGTTTTATTGTATTCTTTAGATCAGTGCGTATCAGAATCTGAAGCTCAGATAGCTGCTACATATCAAGTTCCAACTCTCTTCACTTTAACAAAAGTTATAGCTCAGATCCTCTTTGATCTGCCAATGCTTCTTTTCCCAAAAATATTGTTTACATCACTGTCAAGTTTTTGGAAATTGAAGACAGAACCATTCCAACTAAAATACTCATTAAAACAAGAGTATCAGGAATTGCTCTGGTTATGGCCATCAGAATTGCACTGGTAATGGCCATCAGGAATTGCACTGGTAATGGACTTAATTCAGAGGCCAGTTTATTTTAACATTGTTATGCATACAACAGAACAGTCTACTCTCGCTAGACTTGAAATTGGTGGATGCTGCAGGCTTAATTGGATTCAGCTTTCGCATGGAAACTTACTAAACGGTAACTTTCAAATCATTCAGATTCAGGAAAAAGAGAGAATTGAAAAAGAATATAAATAAGAAATCTGACATTGGAAGACCTAAGTAAAGCTACTTTCAGGAGATGCAATGCAAGATTTTATTTGTGCACACAACTAGCTCATCAATAGCCACTGCGCTTTATAAAAATGGGAAATGTATACCAATCTTTGACTCAGGAAAATTGGCTACTTCTCAGGTTTGTTAGAGCTACACTAAATATTTCCAACCAAACCTAGCATAAACATTGCTTAATCAAGTGCACAAAGGACTGTAGATGATCCATGTAGCAGTGGCACAGATCACATATTCTTGATCGGTACGGTATGGTGCTGCAAACATCTAGCGCTAAAATTCATGGAGTGTTTATAAGCACGCGACTGCATAAAGAAGTCCTGGTGCTTTCTTACCATTTGCGTAGAGTAGCAGTTCCAGCAGTTTATTATAAAAGCTACGCATTTGAAACCTGTCAAGCCAGTATGGTCATGGATATGGATCTTATACAAATTACTGGCTATCAGGCTCACCTGAGCCTTTCTTGCTCCACCTACCAGAACCAGCTTTCCTCTTTGCTCGCTTTCTCTTGTTTCTCGGAAATTGGAAGTCTGAGGCTAAACATGATTTCAGAATTGACTCCCCCTGTGTCACAATGGTTTTTGCTAATGGATCAGAATCTGAGGTTGGATTTGGACAGGGGTTGGTGCTTTCTCCTTCTTCCCCTAGGGGTTGGTGCTTTCTCCTTCTTCCCCTTTCTCTGTTTCATGATGCTTCTCTAGGAGTTGATAAATTGCCCCTATGGAAGTCTCCCTCTCTCCCTCAGCTACTTCATTATGTATCAGCACATTTTCCACAATCTGCGAAAAGAAAAAAACTGCATAGACATTAAAACGATTAAAGGATCTTATGGTATGCTGCATAGTGGATTCTTTATTCTTATTGATATCTAAAAAAATTCTCCAGATTAGAGTTGAGGAGATCCTGATTTGGTAGAAGATCATATGGCTTATGAATCACAAATAACTCTAAACAAAAAGCGCTTTCAATCATCTACAAGTAATGGGTAGATGAAAAGAAAAAAAAAAAATTCTTACATCTCCACACGAATCTCCAGTTTGTGGCTGATGGAAGGTGACATCAGCAGCAGACAACATTCCAACTGTGCTTTCAATTATATCGGGTACATAGTGGAGGGCCGTAGGATCATGGGATGTTGGCGAGGTGGTGTTGTTGGAAGATGGTCGGGTTGGGTTTGTAGATTGGCATTGGGTGGGGGATCAGATGAGGATTGGGATAGGGAATGGAGGTGTTGGGAAGATGTAGGTAAATCACCAAATAATTTCAATCCATCAGAATTGAAATTGTGATGACGATGATTAGATAAGGGTGTGGAAGGTTGTTTAGATAAGATTGGTTGGGGTAAGGAAGTAGAGTTGGAGAGAGTAGCCGAACTAGAAGGGGGAGAAGTAGAAGGGAATTGTGGAGAAAAAATAGGAACCAAAGAAGAAGTAGTAGTTGGATGGGAAAGTGATAAAGGAGCCATACCTGAAACAGAATCCTTGGAACCAGTGAATTGAGGCAGTGGTAACTGAATCTGCAAGCAAGGAGTTGACATGTTGTTGGACTGTGAAGTACTTGCGATTGGAGTAGAATTTTTAAAAGGAAAATTTTGTTCATCAAATTTGACATG
>CATIWK010276467.1:0-22933 GCA_949634005.1 Mallotus japonicus
AAAAAAAAAAAGATGCAAGAGGCAGATCCAAATTGTGTCATTTAAGATGGAATGAAGTGACTGCAATGTACTGAATAAGCAGAGTTAATCCATAAGCAATAGAAAAGAAGTAGAAAAAATTGAACATGGAAAAGTGAATGGATTTGGAATTTAAGTAATGAAAAATTAAGAGAGCATGTTGACCAGAACTGATGCAGTAGGCAGTGGCATAAGATTACTTCATACTGCCAAAGATAACAGTTATTTAGCCCAAAAAGAAGTGGTACGACACACTACAGCAAAAAGATGAAATAGCCAACCAACAAGCTCTCAAAGAAATTTAGTTGAAATAATAAACAAGAAGGTTCTCTCACAATTTGACAAACATGATAAGTTACATTTGTATAATCTCAACCGCTGAATTTAAAATCAGTGGTTGAGATTTCATTATCAAATAAATAGCTATCGCTCCAAAAATTGTATCCAAAATTGGAGATTATAATAAAAATAGGTCACATTTCCACTAACTAGAGAGGATCTTAAACCCTCTTTCTTATTTCAAGTAATACTAAACTGATTTGCTAGGACAGCATCTTTTTCCATAAATTCCAGGAGACATAAGTTCAATCATTACCCATCAATAGGTTTCATACCTCTCCTAATGATTTTTCTAACCTTAATAGCTTGAAATTTGGCAGGCCATTCACACAACGTTCCCTACCATTGTACCACAACATAGGTTGATATCACATTAATTTTGACAGATATAGTACAAATAATTGATACTATAAGAAATGAAAATTATAATAGTACATCAAGAAGTATTCCACTAAAGCAACATGATTATAGGAAATCGAGCAAAATTTTCACTACTTACCTATGTGTACAACAATTAAAAACATTTAAAAGAAAGAATGCATACATTTACCTTGAACAAATAAATTAGATTCGTCTTATTTATTTAGATCCTCACAATGACAAATCGACTGTCCACTTAAAGTAAATAATCATTTGTCCTGAACGGTATGTATACCTATGTGCTCACATACTAGCTCCCTCGTGAGTAAATAAAGTCTGATAATTTAGTCTAAATTCACTGTACCAATATTTAACACTTTCCATTTGAATATTTTCGTAAGTATAGCAAACGAACAAGCAACTATAAAAGAATATTTTCGTAAGTACTATAGAAATCCAGTTTTGTCCTTCCTAGTATGATAATATTGTTTTATGAGTACTGCCATATTACATAAATGATTAAAAAATATATATTTCATGAATCAGGTGGAAGAATAGAAATAAGAATTTTAACCTATCATCTGAAAGGTAATGATGGCAATAAATGAAACAACAAAACAATTCATGTATAACATTCATACAACTTAATACTATGATGCAGATCAAAAATATGGAAAGCATGGAACCAAGAATTTTCTACAAAATTATTAGAAGATTAGAGTTTAGCTATTTAGGAATTTTATTGTCACTGAATAGTAGAATTTTTAATTTTATCCTAATTAGTATTAGTTTACAATTTTCCTAGTTTAGGATTTCTAATCCTAGTAATGCTAGGATTAATTTTTAGTCTATAAATAACTTGTAATGATTTATTTTAGGGGTAAGTGCAAAAAGATACCCAGTGGTTATGCTTTTTTACACTTTCTGAATTGTGGCCTTTTCGTGTCATTTTGGGGTCTATTGTTTTTATTACATTGCAGGTAAGTACTCTACTAACTAATACTATAAATTTTTAGTGATGTAACATTAATACAATACAAAAGTTCAATAAGGAAATCGTGTCTCAAGTAATTTACTATCAAACTAACTACCAAGAGACTTTTAAATGTATTACAAATTGATCTAAAAATTCATATTATATTAAATGTTATATTATAAAAAAAAACTAATGAAAACTATCAATGATAGTTAATAGAATACTAATATGCAATGTAAAAAAAATCACAAACCCCAAAATGACATGAAAAAAAATTACAAGTCAGAGTGAAACTGAAAAAACACATAATCACATGGTGATTTTTTGTACTTTTTCTTTATTTTAGCATTCAGAATTCAGTTTAATAACATTACAGCAGAGTTGCTATTCTGATTTGTGTGATGCAATTCCCTAACCCCAGGTCTGATATCGTGAAGAAAGTGAGACTGTTAATAAGAAGCAGACATAGGATAATGTTGTGATCCTAATTGCAAGTTAAAGAGTACTTGTAATGTGGGTTTTGTTGTAGCAACTAAGGATCTAGTTATAGGGTCATATATAGAGAAAACTAATCCTAAAGGACTAAAGGGCTCAATTTGAGAGAACTTGATGATTTTTTGAGCCTTTAAAGGAAAACCCAAAACCTTTTTCTTTAATTTTTCTTCTTACTACTTTCATTCCTTAGGATTACTTTGTAATACAATTGTGACAATAATTTTTTTTCTTACTATTTTCATTGCTTAGGAATAATTTGTAAAACAATTGTAACAAAAACTGCTAATATCTAACTCCCACGTAAAGAGGAAACCCTCCTGTAAGACCGAAAATAAAAACACAAAGCTAACTGACAATGCATAATAAGATAACTGACAATTCAAAATTAACAGCACTTTTATATCACATAAGTTCCGGTTTCCTAACAGATTTATATGGACTTGAGCTGTCCGACCTTAGCGGCTAGCTTTTAAGGTGTGGTTCTCAAAAGGTTCATAACAATTAGTATCAGAGCCATTCACAATGTCTCCCAATTGTAATCAAGTGTTGCAGTCTCTGATGCTGGCATTCCAGTGTCTACCCACGGCTAGGTTAAACTAGCACAAAGACAACTGAGGTGAATGCTAAAATCACAGAGCTAGGTGGATTGTTATGATCCTAGTTGGAGAATATGGAGCTCCGATTTCAAATTACAGACTTCACTGTTTGAGTTTACATGGGCATCGGCTCTCATGGAATAGCTTTTGGAATGTGGTAACTTGAAGGTCAATATTAGATAACTTATCGAATAGCTCGTAAGGATTTAAAGGGCCCTATATCTTTCTAGAGACAAGCCCTACGCTAGACAAAATGGAGAGAAGTAGGTTAAGGTCATATAGCTGACCCCAAATAGTTTGGATTTAAGGTGTAACCGAGCTGAGTTGAGCCATGTGCAATGCAAGTAATGCTATTAGACTTGATATGAATTGAATATTATAACTGATGGCAGATTTAATGACTCAAAATTGGAAACAAAATAGTTAAAAATCAAATAAACCAAACAAGTTAACTTTCCAATGTACCAGAAAAAAAAAAAGTTTCACATCTGGTACAATTTTTAACTGCCTCAAAAATAAATTAGATATTCAAATGGTTTATGGTATTTCAATCTGTAAAATAAATATTATAAGGCTGCAAAGTGTCTGATAATCCATATTAGACACCACTATGTAGTATCTCAGTCAAAAGTAGCAATACGGCAAACTCATAACTACATTGGAGAGGGAGCAATGCATAACTAAAAACAGCATATCAGAAGTTGGAATGCTAAGAAATGAAACAACCGACAGTAAATATAGCACAGAATAGGAGAGGGAAAGAAAGGTCACCTGATTTCGCTCATAAAGCATGTGATTCTTGGTAAAATACTTGTAGGTATCTCGTCCTTTGGCTAGCATAACTTGATCAATGGGACCTATAATTCCAATAACCCGTGCTAGTAATGTAGCTGGTGAATCATTTTGGAAGAGTACCTAAAACAGTTGTATTAAAGTCAATAAGCAGTAGTGCAGGACATACTTCAAACAACATAACAAGTTATGCATGCAAAAGGAAAACATTTGTGTGTTTCCTCATCCACAAATGATGTTTCATAGTGAAAATCACTAAAAGTTCTGTAAGAAATACATGTCTAATTATCAACAGAAATTCCAAATAACTTCAGCAAAATCCAGCAGCTCCAGGTAGAAAGTCGATTATATATAGAATAAATTATTCATGTATCCTTACAGATGTGGTTGGAAAATAAAAATAGAAAACAAAATTTTAATTCTTTACTCTAATTCTAATGTTAAGCTCATGGTTGTTTAGATTATTCTTTCAATTTAAAAATAATAACAGTACTGATAATAAATCAATTTGAAAGAAACGAGACCGTGCCAAAGTTGGTATTATTTGGTAAGAATTCAATTAATCTTTTTTTCCTTTTTAGTTAAATATAATAGGAAAGCGAATAACAATGGAATTCAAATGAATTATATCATGTTAAAATTTCTTCCATACACATAAGTTCTTTCATAAAGTCATTCCAATTGAATTTTATCGACAGGATTGAATTGATTTTAGAACAAGAATTATTCCAAATGGGATTTTTATAAAATGTCTGAGCCTAGTTGAAGCAGAGGAACACAAACAACTCTATAAAAAATTCTCATCTAAATTTTAAAGGTCGTCTATCTTTATCAATTTGATTTCTAGGCAAAATGTTCAGACAAAATATTTCAGTCTCCTCTCTTTTAAAAGTTTCGGCAAGCAGATATACAAGCAGTCTAACCAAAACCACCACCCCCCCTCTCCTGCTCTCACCATTAACATTTGCTCTTGGTACCAAGCTCTCCATTCTTCTCACAATGAGATACCAAAGTTTTCAACTCTTTCAATGTGCATGTTTCTATTGGTGTTGATTTTATAATTCTCAAATTGAGATCTCAAGTTATGAGCAACATTGTTTTGTCGGTTTGCCACAGATAGGTCAATATAGAAACAAAAACAATATTCACATCTGAGCAACAGGAGTCAGATAGCCAACAGCACTCAAATCTTAATTTTACTGCTTATATTCTCCAGAAAATATCAATCATATTAGTAATTTTCTAATTACATAGGATATATGACTATTCCATTTCAATCTCTTTCATCTCTATATTCCAAAACTCTAACGCCTTAACTTAGGAAACCTCAAAAACTAGCATGCAAAATCTCCAAAAACCATAGGTTTCAATCAGCTCTCACTATTTCCAGATCTTCTGCAACCTGATCCTAAACTCAGCTTAATGAAACAGCTACCTGATGCCTTCAAACATCTGTTAATTCAATCACATCGCAACCTGTAAAATTCAGCACTTATTCTCCGATCCCAACTTTATTTATTTCTAACCCACCACAATAAATAGTTAAAAAGTTGGAAAAATCCAAATTTTCCCTACAGCACAAGTAGCACGCACTACTAACTCCAAACTAAAAGCCTAATATGTTGGTATTGGGTATTGGGAAATTACAGCATACTGGCCTTGAGCAGCAAAGTCGAGACAGGTCGTGTTGTGAATCACAGATTCTCATTGTCAGGCATCGCTAAAACTTAAAATGATTACCTGGCAAACTTAAACCTAGACAAAACCATCAGTAAGCTCATGAAGCATTTCAAACTTATAACCTCATATCTCTTAACTCCAATGTATGCAAGAGTCAAATCAGAAGCAAACAATAAAAAAGTGTTCACAAACATCCATCTTGTTCATACTTTGGATACCCGTATAACCATCGAAGACTGTTGAAGTGACTAATGTCTACACCAGACTTGGAAACCAAACCCCGTAAGTTAGGATGTGAACAAAATCTTGTAAAAAAAAGGCCAAAGAAATTATTAGCTTTTGGATTTTTGCCTGAAAGCAGTACAATGTTTTCACCTCAAAAACTCGATAAATGCAGTGCATGCTGTCCTTAACAACAAGGTCCCAATAAGTCAAACATATCAACAGCTGGTAAGTATTTGGGATAAATCTCGGTTAAGACATTCTAAAATATTCAACTATAGGTCCTAATAATTTAATAATAAGTGCACAAAAACAGATATTCAATTAAGTATTCAACAATCCAGTCCTTGAAAATTTGCCCTTAATCAGAGGTGAGGAAAAAGAGTTTGGAAACTACAATCCCATACCAATTTCATCCTACTGTAAGTTTAAATTCAAAGATTGAAGTTGCTAATATCAATCTAAAGATGTGGTGTTTACCAATTAAATACTTACTCTAGAACTCCCTTACTACTGACATGGGATTGGGAGCCTTCTCTAAGATCAAAAATTAAATAGTACAAAGATTGTTTCTTTTATAAGAAAACATGAAGGTCCACATGTAAGCAATATAATAGAGAAAGAAATTTGAAAAAATAATAATGAAATCAACTTAAAACACAAACCAAGATAAAACAACATATAAATCATAGAGGAGAAAAAACACAACATCGTTCAGGGTACTTTAGTTATTATTATTGTTTTGGTAGCAAAAGTAGATGATTGGATGAGATTATAGCTCTTGCAAACTGTTGTCTAGGGACAAGAAATGATATCTAATTTATGATACATTCAACAAGCAAGTAAATAAAACACTAACTCTATGAGCATGGAATACCCAATCTTACAATTGATAAACATATGAATAAATAAGACATGCAAAATATCAGATCCTTCTGGCATCTACTCTCCCCTCTCTCTCTCTCTCTCTCTCTCTCTCTCTCTCTTTTTGCTGAGACCAATTAAGATGTGCAAATAATCATTAATTATTAATTGCTAAAACTTACATTGCCTGTACAAAGTTCTGCCAAGATGCAGCCAAGAGACCAAATATCTATCTTTTTATCATATGGAAGTCCCAAAATAACCTCTGGTGCACGATACGATCTGGATTGAACATAGGAGCATAGATGATCTGTCTCAAAACAGCTACTCCCAAGATCGATGACTTTCACCTCACATCTACTATAGCTCTTCACCAATATATTCTCAGGCTTTAAATCACAATGTATAAGGCCAAGTCCATGCAAAAACTGAAGTGCCTCCAAACATTGAATGGTAATAGACTGCATATAAGAATTCAAAAGAAGATTAAACGGAAGCAATTGAAAAAGATAAGCAATCTCAGGAAGCAAGTGCCAGACTGCCGACCTGCAATCTTGGCATTGTAAAGTAGACCTCTCCTCCTGATTCTCTATTGAACTTATGAAACTCGTATAAGTTTGCCTTGAGAAGCTCACATACAATTAACAAATGCTCCTGCAAACAAAGAATTATAAATGACAAACCATTTAGCACGAATTTTGGAAAAAAAAAAAAAAAAAAGAAAAGCAAAACTCCATAATTCAGAATACTACACCAAATAAGCCCCAACCCCATGAGTCATGACCATGTAATAAGCTAAGAGGCATACCCTAATACACCTACACACATTCTAGGAAACTATAGCCAAAATTATCCAACAAAGCAATGCCAAAGATAATAATGTGGAAATTGTTCCGTAAGAGCTTACCAAAGAAATTGACTCATCCAGCCAGCATGTGAATTATTAAGAGGTTTTATATTTAACCTTTATGGACAATATTGCAATTATACAGTTAACCTTATCTAATTCAAATTCTTGCCCTTTAAATTGAGAGAGAGTTACTTATGATGCTGAAGTAGGTGTAACCTTAACAAATAGCAGATTAAGAGTCAGAGAAGACTAGCTTGAGATTAGAAATAAGTCAAGGTTCATATACCTATTACAAAAGCCAAAAACTAGCAATAAGTCAAGGTTCAAATACCTATTACAAAAGCCAAGATAACTAATTAAAAGTCAATAAAGTTTATTATGAAATGTAAAGGGGCGTAATAACTAATTATAAAGGCCAAATACAGTGGGATATTAGCAGCAACACACTACGTATCGCATTTAGAACAACATAATCAGAAGAACAGAATTCATCCACTTACTCGATAATAGAAGTAATCATACAATCTGAGAATGTGGTACTTGTCACCAGGATCATGCTTGTTTACATACTTTAGAAGCTTTATCTCGTCAAGACTCTGATCAAAAAAGTCTTTGTTGTTTTTAATGATTTTAACACAGACATCCATACCCGTATGCAGGTCATGTGCTTGTATAGCCTTACTGAAAGCAGCTGAACCAAGATACTCAGTGACATGATAGCGCCCAGCTATTACAGAATTCAGGACAACATGAAAGTTCTTGTCCTCCTCAAAGCCAGTTCTGATCAACAGAAGGAAGAGTTCAGGTGAAGAAGTCTGGTGGAATCAAGGCACAGATGATAAAATCAAAAAATTAAGAGTTAAAAATGGCAAGCATGCTTGATATTTGTTATGAAACATTGACTGAAGAAAATAATGTGAGCATCAAGCAAATATTCAGCATGTTCCAAAGAGAGTGGAAGGGTAACAATGATTAAAAGAAATTACATGAGAAATTTATCATACCAAGTTTATAATTGTTAAATCTAGAAACAACATCAACCACCAATATTACTAAAAACTTTTCCTTTCAACTTGATGTATCCAAAACTTTCTTAGAGAGGACCTATCTGCAACTTCTACTCTTCCTAGGCATCTAAGGAATAGATTTTAAATAATGTTATAATATTTGTAGGGTTGTTTAATGTGTTGTTTTATATCTCAATACTAAGATATGGTCTCTAAAGAACTATCCGGTGTTTGGTTGACTGATAATATTTCGGGTGTGAGGCTCTGAGCACCTAGAGTTTCATTCCACTACCATTAACAAGCTTCACAAGAGTAAATAAAGTGAAAAGCCGATGCAGCTTTATAAAAGATTCTTGGCACATTACCAATCTTTGGAGCTAAAGCGTTCATATGATGCAACAAAACAGGCATTAAAATGAGCCCATCTAGTCTGCAAGATAAAAGGCTTGACTCGTTTAACTTAATAAAACGAGTTTAAGGATGTTCGGGCTCACCTCATTTAAGCTCCAATGTAAACGAGTTTAAGGATGTTCGGGCTCAGCTCGTTTATATAAAATTTTAGCTTTTGTAATAAAGAAAGAATTATAAGGAAAGAAATCTAAATTGATTGATTGTCAATGTTAACAAAAATAAATCTCTTAGATAATATAAAATTAAGTAATATTTAGATTTTAAAGTAATATGGGTACTAATATTAAGTAATTAATAATAGATAGATAGAAAAATAATTTTATTGTAATACTACATAGTTGTAAGTCAAAACGACGTAGTTTTAATATTATAAGCAATTTCAATTTTACAAAGCAATTTATTATTAAATAATACTAATTTAGCATTAAATAAACATAACATTAATTAAAATTATTATTAAATAAATATATAATTTACATTCTAAATTATAATTTAATTTTATATAATCTTATTGTACAACTATTCAATTATGTAGTTAGTCTTAAATCAAAACTACATAATCTTAATGTTATAAACAATTTCATTATAACAACGCAATTTGGTAATATCATATAATATTAATTTAGTATTAAATAAATATATCATTAATTAAAATTATTATTAATAAATATATGATTTAAATTATAAATTATAATTTAATTTGTAGGCAAAACGCATCTTGACCATACTCTCAAGTTTTTTCACATTGTGTCCTACTAAATTTCCCGCGCATTGCACCCCTTCACTCTCAATTTCTGGCATATTGCACCCTTTCACTCTTAGTTTCTAGCACATTGAGCCGTTATTGAAAAATTGACAGTTAAAAATATCCAAATTAGTCCTTGTAATTTTAAAAATTTTCTATTTAATTCTTATGATTTTTATTATTAACAGTAACATCCATACGATTACTAAAATAATTCAATTAAACTTAATAATTCAGTTTTGGCTCGGCTCGGTTACACCCCTACCTACCCTTCATAGAGGTAGGGTTCAGCCATCCAGTGAAAATGCTTTGTTGTGAATATCCATTTGACTGAACTTAATTACCATTTATTTGATTCCTTCATAATTTCCTAGGAACTTTCCCCTATTTTTACGTTTTCTGTCCAGCCTTTACTTCATCTATTATTACAAAAGAAAATTTCCCTGTCATTTTTCTGCTTTCTCAACCATTGGACAATGTTATGCAACATTACATGCAGAGAGTTTTCAATTTGAACTGTTTTACATTGTTATTTCTTACTGTCCATATAAGTATTAAAAACCTGGGAATTTTAAAATCCTCCAAGTAGAACGAAAAGGCTGACATACTATTTGCAAGAATCATAAATTATGATTACAGAGTTTCCATTTTAAAGGCAAGCATTCAGAAGCATACATACATCATAAATAGATACACTAAAACATAACAATATCTAAAGCAAGGACCTAAGAGGCACAATCACAATAGATTATGTATGCAAACAAGCTCCATTATATTTGTGCTTAGCTACCTTTCCCAAACTTGATTATGAAGGGTCAACTTTATAACACTAAAAAAGGTCATGTAACAATAGATTTAGTTGAAAACTCGCTGTAGGTTGTACTGTGTTGTAGGATTCCAATGTTAGTTACATCATATGATTCATTGGGGAAGAAAAACTTTGTTAGGAACAAGGGTAAGTAAGCATAGAAGAAAATAATATAAAACAAAATACAAGAATACGAGAATTTGGCTGATATCAACCACAAGGAACATAAGAAGAATGATACCTCCTCTGCACAAATAGAAAGCAGGCCTATTATTCCTACACGCCTCATTTCTATAATTGGAGGCCATTAGGCCTCCATGGCTGACCCACTCATACTAGGATTTGCTAGACTTGAATGAGTAAATCTTTTATATTGTTTTTATGTGACCAGCGAAAATAAGCACAAATTATTATATAAAAAAATTTGCAAAATACTAAGGCTGGGTATAATTCAATAACTTTTAATTAGAAAGCCAACAAAAATAATAAAAATAATAATTTAGAATAATAATTTGACTTCTAGCTCACTTAAAATTAAGTGAGCGAAGCCCCAACAAATTAAATTTGGCTCAGCTAGGCATGTTTGCATCCCTACCATCAAGTTACCAAAAGTTACATAACAAAGAAATATTTTGTCTAATCGCATATCTCCTCTTTCCCAAAGGAAATTCGCAATCAAAGACATCAAATTTAAAGGCATAAATGTTACGTGTCATGAAAAATAGAAGTGCTTCATGCAAAATGTGAGGATTTAAGCTGAAATCATTTGAACTTGGTACGATTATTCAATCACTCAACAGCGCATTTGGATATGAAGATTAAAATCCAATTGTAGAAATTTTAATTCATGTCTTTTAATTAATAAAAAATAGTCCTGTAATAGAGGGGGAGAGAGGACGAAGAAGGGAAGAGGAGGAGGAGGAGGAGGAGGAGGGGCTGGAGGTGTGTGTGTGGTGCAATAATTGGGTAAGAACCTACACCAAACCTTAGGGCAGCACTTAGAAGGTATAGCTTTTCCAGAAGTACTCCAAACCAATAACTGAATAGTGAATAAGATATAATCGTACTCATGAATTTATTTTCCATTCAATAAAAATATCCAACCAAGAATATATCATATAAGCACTCAACTCAACTAGGCCTTGCTAGGGTTTGCTACAAAGTCCTTTTTCCTCCCTGCCAATACGTTTCCAACTGCAATTTCATAGAGTTTGAGGGTGGTAAATCTTTCTTCATAACCCTCCCACATCATCCCAAGTCTGCCCCTAACTTTTCTCCACCTCACATCATTTAATGTAAGCATTAAACAAATACATTGTGTAAATTTCTTCAGTTCAGATGCACATAGACCAATCTATGATATGAATGAATTTGAAATACAAACTAAAAGGGTGTAACTCTAAATAAATTGTCCAAGATTTTGTTCGAGCGCATTTTGTTTCTTCTCTACAAGTTCCAATCTTTCTTATACGATTTCAACAACAAACTCGGAGTTTTCAAATTGTTTTGATTTAAAATTCCCCACCAAACATATTCTTAGGTAATCAAGGAGGTTGTGCACTGCCTGATCAATCTAGATCCACCACTGTTCAGCCATTCTATGAACTTATAATTTTCTAAATATGCATGTTTATTAATGACATAAAAGGGAGCACCGAAAGCCAAGATGTCTAACTTAACAATAAAAAACCACAAATATTAACTATTACAATTAAAATAAATTCAGCAAAAGAGGGACATGCCTGTTTTTCCTATGCACAATCTTGAGGTTGAAAGTTTCAAATTCCTCCTCCTGGGCCTTGATTTGCCTTACTTGCTCTTGAACAGCAGCTGCCTCTTCATCCTCCAGTGATACACCAGGTTCTTCTTCCCTTGTGCTACCAATTTTCTCATTTTCTTCTTTTTTTGAATGCTCTTGCTCCGCATAACCATAATTCGAGAGTGAAGAGGGAGAAGATGCGGCAGATCTAACAGCATTGACATTGTTCTCATCCCTAGAACTTTTGACAGTTGAAGAACCGCTGCTTTTCTGCCTCCATGCGGCCATTATGTCATCAGTCCCAACTGAAGCATTAATACCATCAGTCTCAACACCAACAATTGTTTTACTATTGTTTGACCATAAAGACTTACTAGACCCTGCCTGCAACAACTGCCCATCCCTCAACGGTGGAGGAAATGAAAACCCACCATCTCTATGATCTTTCACTTGAGAAGATGCAACTTTGTCATTTGCAGCAATATATATATTGGAATCTTGTTTACTAGTTCTTTTTTTATCCCTCTTTTGTCTATCAACATATTTTTTATCTGAATCTTGGTGAGAGGATCTCGGCCCACCAATTCCAACATCCTGCTCATGAAAATATTCTCTGTCTCCTTCACTGCTGCCTCCTACCAAACTTTCCCGTATTTCACTGCCAAATTCAGCAGCATCACTATTGATACCAACACCAATTGATCTAACTGAACCATGCTGATCATCATCCACACAAATATCATCCAGTTGTGGTCTTCCATGGTCATTCAAGGGCTTTCCATCCCCTAGCATGATGAGCTCATTTGTCTGAGTAACAAATCCCTGCCAGACAGGTTCAGCACGCATCAAATTTAGTTCTTCTTCATCCATCAATTGCCCATCATATTGAGCTATTAAATCATGCTCATCAGACCTCCTATACATTTCAGTGACAGACAGTCCTATAGGATCATCGGAAGCTGTAATTGGTTCAACAGTCTTTGATTGGAAATACTGCTCGCCGGAGAAGTAAGAGTCCTCCTCTGCAAAAGATTGATCATCATCATCATCTTTGGTAGGACCCCTTTCCTGTGGATCTGGTACGCTCCCATGCCCTGTTCCCTTTTCATTGTCACTTGGATAATCAATTTCATGGGCCAGAAACCAGGCCTCATCCTCAATTGGCTGTCTCATGTACCCAACATCATCATCATCATCATACTCATCAGAATCCCAATATTCATTAGGATAGTCAATAGATTCACTTAATCCATCACCAACAGTAGCAAAACCAGAAACTAAATCAGATGTATCCTCAGCAATTCCTTGACTCACAGATAGCCAGCTGCCTCCAGCAATCCTTTTTCCACCTAAAAATCAATCCATATATAAAAACTATCAGGCAAACCTTAGAAGGGAAATCAACAAAACCTACACAAATAATGGCCTAAAACAAGGAACTAAATGCAAGAAGCTGAATAAAGAAGAAAATCTTGTAACTCAAACAACACTTACAAGCTCCGAAACTTTGAATTGCAACATCTATAGAGTATTTAGTATCCATAACATAAAACTAACCACTCAGTGTACTATAAAATTCACCAATATCTCAGGAACTTTTTCAAGTTGTTTAAGTACTCTAGGGCTGGCTTTTTGAGCTAGAGAAGCCTTATTTTCATTTTCAGGTTCTATGCTCAGATATAACTAGTGATACTAATCCATGTAAATGTAAATTCAATTTCACTTAAAATCAGTTTATAGCAAATTACAGAAGCTCAGAAATACAATGTAGGGTGTCTTAGCCACCTTTCTTTCTTTTTTTTTCTCTTTTTGCATAAGAAAACACCAAAAGTTAACCGAAGGGCATCAAGGAGCATAAACCCAATCACAAAGCAACTTACATACATTGAGGAAAATTGGAAAAATCTAAAACATGTTAGTTCTTAAGAAACTGTCCACCATATCAAAGTTGAGGACTCCTAAAACACACATATGAGTAAAAGTGATGAGATCTCTCCAGTCCTTAGAGGAACTCCTATCATCTCCTCTCAAAGTTACCCATCTAATGCTATATGCAGTTTAGATTATGCTTTGATAATGAGCATTTAGGAAATCAGAGAAATTTTTATCATCAAACAGTATATGCAACTTATAAAAACTTTGTTGGCTGTACCACAAATCATTTCCCTTTTTACAACATTCTGACATTCAGATGTTTGTGTTAGGCTTGAAGAGAGGATAAAGACAAGCCTACCATATATACTAGTAATGTCTTAAACTCAAGCCTATAATATATATTAGTCTTAACCTCTAACTTATAAAATACACTAGTCTTAACCTCGCGACAAGTCATTCCCCTCAGCAACTCATGATGGATGATAGCTAATCATAGCGCAAAGCCATCTCTCTTTGGTTAATAAGATAAAAAAAAAAAGCTTTATCGATCCCAGGGGGTGATAAGTAGGGTTTTTCCTTTATACCCTGTTTTCATTTTGAATCAACACTTTATAACTATAATAACTTTTTAATGCCCCAGCCACATAATTATATACAAAACATTGTATGAACTAGGAGTCATAAAATAATTATTTATCATAGAGCCAACTGACCTGAAGAGTTGATTTCTTGTCCAACAGGAACATCAAGATACGATCCAATAAGGAAAGTATTATCAGCACTGCTGTGCTTTGCACCTGGCCCGTCATGCTCAAATTTTTCCTGCCAATTGACAGTCAATGGTTTGTCTTCGGACTTGAGTTTAACAGGTGGGAGCCTTGGAAATTCCTCCTTTGGATTATCAGATGCAAGAGAAAAACTTAAGCCAGTTAAATTCTTCTGTTCTGTACTCCCTTGAGAATTTCCAAAGTATAAAGCTCTTCCAACTTCATCCACCTGCTCTTTGATTATCACCCTAACATCGCCCACATCTGTCTTCTTCTTTCCTTCTCGCTTATCCAAACCAGTATTAGTATCATAACTGGTTGACACATGCCCCTTGGGAAATGGAAAAATAGTCTTTACAGAACAATCTTTCCATGGTGCTGCAGAGTTAGTGGAACCCTCACTTCTAGACCATGTGTTATCCGCAGAATATGTACCAGTAGTCTTAAGTTGCTGAAGTTCTTTTGCTTCACTTGTTGGAATTTTTTCATACTTGGTTTCTATTTTAGCATTACTAGTACTTCCAAGCCACAAACCTCTTTGTTCACCAGAAAAAACAGCCCCTTCTCCTGATTTTGCAGTTGATCTACAAGAGAAATTATCATTACCATTGCCAGCACCCCCGTTATTTTGGTAACGATCAGAAGAATGACTGTTACGGGAACTAAAATTCCATGAATATAAATCAAGCAGAGTATCTTCAGAATCATTTGTGACCATGGCTTCCTTAGGCTTACCACTCCAATCTCCAACCAAGGCAGAATTTCTGCATTTTGTTTCAGATCCATTTCTGCCTGTCCCACACTCAATCTCTTTAACAATAAGTTCATTGGAAACTTCACAGCTCTTTTGAGAACAAAGACCCAGGTTATCGCTTCCTAATTTGTTCCCGTTCTCTTCTTCCAATGCTTTTTCTGATTCTTTGTCTTCAAGGGTAAGTTTGTTAAGAAATCCATTCAAATCAGGGCGGTTATTAAGCTCACCGCGCAATGCTGCCTCAGCTCTGGTAAAGCGATTTCTCCTTAGAAATTCCAGAATCACATCAACTGAGCTTGTGTCCGCCATCGTTAACTGCTACAAATCTACGAGGAGGTCGAACACATAGGCATGGAAGACAAAAAAATTAAAGAGATGGAGGCAAGACGGCACTAACAGATGGCCCTGGTGGCTGCGCCGGTGCTGTATCGACTGATTTCGTCTGTATCTGCCGTTTTTTACCGGTTTCTTGCTGCCTGTGGGTGCCGGCCAGAGGCTGAGGAAGAAGAAGAGGGGAAATTTTTTTTATTTTTCCTTTGATTCCTCTCAAAGAATGACAGAGTCACGTGTTGTAATTTTTTTTAATTTCTATCTTGTAATCGAAAAGGTTTTATCTTTCTACTGTATAAAAGTTGGATCAAATTACATTTTTCTCCCAAATATTCGACATGATAATACTTTCCTCTTATAATTTGAAAATCAAATTTTTAGTAGGAATAAGGTTGGATTTAGCCCTTAAATTTTTCAGAAAAGTTCAATTTGACCAAAATTACTTTTTTTTGCACAACAGACCAGTACTTGCATGAATAGGCCATTTAAGCCCATTTTCTAACTTTCCTTCAAGAGTATTTTTACACACAAAGTGAAAAACTGATTGATTAAAAATAAAAATTAGGAATGTAATTAACGCTAAATAGTAGCTTAAGAGAGAACAAAAAAATCAAAACACGTGTGTCCTGTGTTAGTTCGATAAATAGAGAATGGGGAGTTAGGATATTCAAAAAACTTTTCCATCCTAAAGAGAAAATTTCACTAATGGTCCTTATAACAGCTGCATGTAATATAATTTTTTTTATTTTTTGTTATGTGCATCATATGAATCCACACCAACTTCCTATAATTCTTTAAGCTCATGTACTAAAGGCTATAGAAAAATGTTTATGCCCATTCCCGGACTACGCTCTATGGGTATAAGCATTTACATGATCAAGTTAGGTTTTTTCAAGCACATCCATGGCGGTCAGTTATAAGGTATAAGAATGACATGCCTATAGGGGGCAATGTAAGTTCTTTAAGTGGATTCTTGTTGATCCCTCTGAGGTATGTCTTTCATCACTCTTCCTTTTATTGTTTCCTTTTATGGTACTGATTACTTTCACTTTTATAGTTTAAAGGAGTAGATGTTGCTCCTATAGATGCTCCAGATGAGAAAATGATGTGGATGTCGAGCCTGATTCTTCTATTCAACCTCTTGAGTTTGCTCGAGGTGAGACCTCTACAGGTGCTAGCCCTATTGGCGATATTGGTGCTATTTCCTTATTGGATCGATATATGATCTACTGGGTTATCGTAGCTCATACTCCTGTCAAGCATCAACTTCACCTCGATGATATCATTCCTTCTGCCTTCATTCCTTCAGATGCTTTTATATGTGAGCGCTTCGGCTATTCACCTACATTTGCTATAACACTAATTTCTAATGTTAGCAATATTTACATTTTCAGTTCCTCAAACACAGGCCGAGTGTCTATATGATGTTGCCTCTGCTTAGAGACTTTTTACTATGCAAGTCACAGACAGTTAGAGGGTAAGTATTTTCATAACAAGTGTACGCCATTTATGCATGATTTTAATAACTCTTCTTGATAAAACAGAGTTATGTTGGTGATTTGGAGCGTGAGAACGAGATGCTCAATCAGCAACTTGCGAGTTTGGACATTAGGCACTTTGATGTTGGCACTTCAGGTGCCAGGACTTCTAGTGCAGATCCTTCGATAGATAACCAAGTAGATAGATGGAGTCCATGGCCCAATATTTAAGCTTATGGCTAACTAATGTATTTAACTATATTATTGAACTTTTATTTATTATTTGTACCTGATGTATGATTGTAAATTTGTTTGTATGTTTGACTAGCTCATATTTGCATCTTTGACCCCGGAACTCTTGTATTGACTTTCATGCTTCAGTATATTCTTCTTTTGCTTGAAGATTTCATCTTCAGTCTTTGAATACAAAATTACCATTTTGCCCCTAAGAGAAATTATCAATTGGCCCTTTTGGAATCAATTTTTAATCAATAAATAAATAATAAATGAAAAGCAAAATAAATAATAAAATAAAATGAATTTTCAATCGAAACTAGTTAATTTTTTATTAGAACTTGATTTTTTATATTTATTTATTTTTCTTTTTCTTTTCCTTTTTCTTTTCTTATTTATTTCTATTTTTATTTTTTATTTTTTATTTATTCACTAATTCCAACTTGATTCAAATTCCTTTTAAGAAATAAAATCCTTATCCCATCTAGATTCAACTTTCTTCTCCTATATAAGGAATCAAAAGGGGTGCTATTCAATTTACTTTAATTTATCTCTTCTTTGTGAATTGTTTACTCCATCACTATGACTCAAGATTCTCTTTAATCTATTAAGAAATTAATAAAGGGCCTTAATGGGGATGACTAAAACCATTCAATCCCTTTCACGTTAAATCTTTAAAGTCTCTTCATCACTTTAGTATAGACAACAACTTTTTGCATGCTACTGCTACTTTTTAGGATTCTAAAGATCATGTGTTCAGATTCAATAGCCAAGAGTTGTGCCATTTGATTAAGATATTTAATGTTATCTTGGGTTTTTCTTTTTACTCAACTGCTATGATTACAACCCCTTATTCTCTTTACTCAACTACTATGATTACAAGCCCTGAACTCAATCTGCAATTCCCAAAAAAAATTAGTTGAGTTCTTTGATATACCCCCAGATGATGTTTATCTTCATACATAGAACCCTAATACCGTCAGTTTATCTTTGTTGATCACCACTTGTGAGAGTAAGGACAAGAGTAGTGCCGCTTAGGTCAGGATGATCTCTTACTATCTCTACGCCTAGTTTTTTATTATTTCTCTTTATGGAGATAGTGATACCAAGATCATCAGCATTTTAAAGCAAGTGGAGATTGGAGCTAATCGTATGCCTATTATTATTATTGAAACTATCACTAAGTTATATAATTTCAAGGTTCACAACCGTCTTTCAGGCAATCTTCTCCTCCTTCAAGTATGTAATAAAATTTTATTATTTTTTATTACTATTTTATGCCTTTATTTTTGCCTAAGCCGCCTTACGGGTTTTTAACTTACTAGGCTTGCCTTAACTTTTGCCTAACCTGCCCTTGCAGGTTTTTAACTTAGTAGATTTGCCTTACTTTTGTCAAAGCCACCCTTGCAGGTTTTCAACTTAGCAGGCTTACCTTAACTTTTGCCTAAGCCACCCTTGTTGATTTTCAACTTAGCGGGCTAATTTTCTTTTTTCTTCTTTTCTTTTCTTTCTTTTTCCTATTCTCTCTCTTTTCAAATTTGGTTGCATGAGAAACTAGGTTTACTTGTTGCTCCTGCTGATCCTTTGACTTATCAGCCTCATCAGTTGCAGTCTCATACATTCAAGATGAAAGGTAGGCTTATTGCAGATGATTGGGTAAACTAGTTAAAGGGCATTTTAGACATTGAGACTAACTGGACTTATTCTTGTGGAAGTTGAAGTTTATGACTATTAGCCTGTATGATCACTATGTTCCTCTGCCTAGGCTATATGCTTCGACCTTCTTTTCTCCTTTATATCTTTGCCATCAGTATGGGCGTCCCAGTTCATTGTTACCATCACTACTGACTTTAAAGGCTTTTCTTTAAGATAATATTTTCTAAATAAGGTGAAGAATCTGTGGCCTCGGAAGAAATATTAGTTTGGATGTTGATGTCACCATTAATGATAGTTACAATTCTTAGGTTATGATGCAGATTATAAAGCCACCTGGATTTTCTTGATACAAGAGGACACAAGCATTACAAACAAAATCTCAAAAGAATATCAAGAAGAGGAGAATGTAGATAAAATAGAGATCTCAAAGCTCTGATTTTTAGCATTATGTTTTGTTTTTAATTTCAAATACTTATGCAATATAATAAAAATGAATATGCAATGTTTAAGCAAAAATTTTGAATCTAACTTTATTCATTCATTATGGCAAAAATGAGTACATTTATTACATCATATGATACAACTCATGTTATCAGCTAGTCCTTTCAGATTTTCTAATTGAATATTTTTTTCTCACTTTTATTTCCCTAATTTTTACCTGACTAGCCCTTTGTGGGTTTTCTAATTAAAGGGATCCTTTTTTTATTTTTACCTAATTTTTGCCTATCAGTCCTTTGTGTGTTTTCTGAACAGCGGAAATGTCCTAACTTTTGTTTGACTAGCTTTTTCAGGTTTTTTAGTTAATGAATAAAGTGGAATGTGAATTTTTTGTCCAGACATTGCATATTCGTCTTTATCATGCTGCATAAGTGTCAGATTGGAAAGATAAAACATAATGAAAGCTAAAAATTAGAGCTATGAGATCATTATTCTAGTTGCATTGTCTTTTTTTTTCTTGTCACCCCTTTGTGATCCATTTTGTAAAATCTAGTGTCCTCTTGTACCTAAAGAATTCATGTGGCTCAATAACTTGCATTGTAACTCATACCTTATAACTATCATCAATCATTGCATCAATATTAAGCCTCATATTCTGCTCAAGAGTTCTTTAAAGCTACAAATTCCTCACATTGTCTAACTCTACTAACAGCAAGTCCAGTTGATTTCAATATCAAGGATTCTTTTCAGTCAGTTCACTTACTCCTTTACATCTTCAAAACAGTCGATTCTACAGGTCCAATCTTCATCAGAGCTTGAAACATTCTTTCTACACTCCTCATTTTGTCATTGTGAGCTCCAATTACTAGGTTCGAGTTCATCAAATCGTCAACCTTTAGCCCTAAGTTAGGCAAGATCCGTAGTGGACATACATTAATGGCAGATCCATCATCCATCATTACATAGCTAGTTTTCTTCCCTCCTCACCTCAGCTAAAATAAATAGGGCCTTATTGTGATCTCTTCCGTGTAGTGGTAGATCATCATATGAGAATGTTATGACATTATGCTTCTTCTTAGTAATTTTTGCCAGTATAGACTCTAGTGAAGCAGCAGTCTCAATATTTATCATTTTTAAAGCCTTAATCAGTGCCTTTTGATGACTACTAGAATTCATCAACAATTTCTAGATACTTACATTTGGTTTTACTTTCTTGAGTTGCTCCAGGATATGGTCATCTTTCTATTTATCTTCCACTTTCTTTTTGTCCTCTTCGCTTCTTTTGGTAGCTTTCTCTATCTTCTTTTTTGCTATTTTAAATTTCTTGCTACTTCTAGTGACATTTTTCACTTTTGGATCAATATCTACCCACACATTCTAACCCTTAGCATCTTCCTCTCTAGAGCTATACTAAATGTCAATGGTACCCATACTCTTTTCCTTCTTTCCATCTTTCCATATTTCTACTTTGCATGTCTCCTTCTTGTTCAGTAGCTCCTCATCATCATTAAATTTATATCCTCATCATGTTGGCATAATTGGCCTATGATGTATATCGAAAGAAGGTGGTTTAGTGTAAAACACTTCGTAGTCAAATTTGCCAAAGGGCTATCCCAACAAATCTTCAGTCCCTCTTAATGGATGTTTAGAAGCTATGGGCTTCTTATTCTTCTCTCCACTTTTAGGAGCAATATGAGATTTCTCAATAGGCTTTTCATCTCTGTCCTTAAAGGAGCTTAGCACTTCCTCTTCAGTAACTCCAGAATTGATCATCATTGTGGCTGGGGGAGGTATATTTCTATAATATGGGAATGGATTCTTCTTTATGCTTGGGTTTGGGTTTTGATTTCCTAGGTCTGTAATTCTTCCAACATCTATAAGATTTTGGATTTTGTGTTTGAGGCGAATACAGTTATCTGTGGAGTGTCTAAGGGCTTAGTGGAATTTGCAATGGTTATTTGGGTTATAGCCTGGGGTATTTTGGTTTAGCAGGTCTGGGTTAAGTAAAGGTTGAAGTAATCCCTTTTGCATTAGATGCTCCAAGACTTTTGATAGGGGTTATTGAAGTTTTAAAATTGCCTTGCTTGTTATATCGCATGGATATCTGCAACTCTGCTAGTGTTTCCTTATTGAGTTCCCCCAATTTGATAATTTTTCCCTCCTACACTCATCATACTTTTTTTCTTCTCATTCTTGATCTTTTCTACTTGCAAACCGTCATCATATAGGTACATAAATGTTTTAGGATTCATCATTTATAGTCTTTTAACCAGGTTAGGTGACACATTTCTCACAATCATCCTTACTCGATCCTTCTCAGCTAGTTTATTCTTTATTAGCCCTGCCTTGTTCATGAACCTTATCAAGAAGTCTAAAAATGATTCATTCCCCCTTTGTTTTATTAACTCCAGGTCTTTGATAGACACCTCTAGCTTAGTGTCATGCTCATACTGCTTAAGGAAGGTTGTGCATAGTTCATTCCAATAAGCTCAGATAGATTTCTCTAGCCTATGGTACTTGTTCACATCTATGCCTTCTAGAGATAACACAAACAACCTTATAACGACCAACAAAGGGGCTTTAGTGGTACCCATAGCAATTAAGTATTGGCTAAAGTGCACCCTCAGGTCTCCAGTACCATCAGATAATCGAAATTAAAACTATATCTCATACATTTTCCTCTTATCAGTTCTTCCATTTTAGATAATTTTGGGTCAATACTTGCATCTGTTTGGACTTGAGTTTCTTAACTAACTCTAACGACTCTCTTTTCACTTCCTGCACTATGTAGTTTTCCACATTTTCAAACTTCATTTCTACATTAGACATAGTTTTAACAGCATTTAAGATTTAGCCTCCAGCATCAATAGTACCATTGTCAACAGTAGTAATAATAGTAGTATGTGAATAACGGCAGCAAGAGCAACATGCACTATCTTTATTATAAGAGGTTGCATTAGTCTAAGCAAAGCTTATCTCAGTTCATATTGAATCATAGTCCTTAGATCATCAAAGGTCCAATTTCCCTCTTATTGTTATTGTTACATTTCTTCAACTATAAAACTATTCGAGGTGGACGGTGTTTCCAGGTAGAGCAGGTTAATTGGACTTTTTTCTAAACTGTGAAGGATCTCTTTTGCTATTGAATCAGGGCTTAAAGTGATTCTCTCCAGTCTGTTACCTCTTCATCTCTAAACACAGGAAGACCCATATGAATTTATGATGGTTGCAAGATAAAGTGTTAGTATGATGTATGAAATGCATGCATGCATGTATGTATATGATGCACTTGTTATGCAAAATCACGATAAAGTCAAACATATACAACATAAATCCTTCCAACCTTATTTCTCCCATACATAGTTCAATGGCGAGTCTCTTATCCTAGAATTTTTGGTCTTGGCCTTAATATCAATGAACTGACGTGCATGCTAAATCTCTCAAAGTAGTAAAAGAGCATGGAAACAGTATTTCTAAAA
>CATIWK010276492.1:0-11234 GCA_949634005.1 Mallotus japonicus
TTGTAACTTATGGACCATTCATTTGCCAATTTTTGTAACTTATGGACCATTCATTTGCCAATTCTTCTAACTTAAGTAAATGAATTAAACACTACAATAAGTTAAGTTAGGAAGCCAAGATCAAAATGCAAGAACAATGAATATCACCTACCAATCATACAAAGTGCCACATGGCACTACATGACTCTAATAGCATGACTTGGCACAATTCTTGCACTTAGTTTTTATATATTTATATAGATAGATTATATAGATATATAGATATATAATGAGGATTTAAAATCAATTAATGACATAAATTTTTCTCTAAAATTTATGTTTAATGAGGACAATTATTGATTTTACAAGGGAGATTATTATTATTAAAATAATTTTTAGTGAGGGGCTAATTTTTATATAATGACGGTAAATTTTGTTATAAAGTATCATATAGTGAGGGGAAAATGACGATATAGTGAGGAAAAATTTCATTGTTAGAGTATTATTTAATGAGGAGCAAATGATGAAATAGTGATTACATTTGTCGTCATTAAAAATACTTTTTAATGATGGTAATTATCCTGTTATTATATGTAGTAATGACGAGACTTCATTTTCGTCATTAATACCTTTCCTAACGAGGGCAGTAATGAGGGGCCATGACGGGATATTTCCTGTCATTAAATATTTTTAATGACGATTTTTTAGCTTTTAGTTATGGATTTTCCTATCATTATAGGTCGATTTTCTTGTAGTGCTGGGACTACAGCGACCAAAATTGACTTAACTAACGCCTATGACATGTTGAGATGGGAATTCATATACGATTCTCTTAAGAATGTTAAGTGTCCAACCCAATTATTCAGGTAAGCATGAAGTGTGTGACCAATCTGATAATGAAAATTCTATAGAATGGTGCTTTATCAACTCAGTTTAAAGCTTCCAAAGGCATACAGTAAAGGGATCCCATCTCTCTGTATATTTTTGTGTCTCATGCATTGAATGTTTGGCTTAAAGAACGTGATTTGTGAATTTTAGCTCAGGTCAATTTGTGAATTTGAGGAAATTAAGTTTTTTTTTTTCCAAAGAACGTGAGAATGGAGTCGCCAAAAATCTCACAGCTTTGCATGGAGTTTCTATAACTGATGATCTTGGCAAATACTTGGGATGCCTTTTTTACGCGTTGCATCACTAAGAATATATATGGTGAGGTGCTTGAGAAAGTGTAGTGGAGGTTTACGAGTTGGAATGGCTCTTCTTTGTCTTTGGCGAGGTGGATGACATTGATCTGGTCAGTCTTTGAGGCTAAAAAATTATTAAGATATAATATTTATTATTTTTTTAATTTCATATTAAAATTTTAACATGAGTATAACTATATTATTTTAAAGTTAAAACTTATAAAAAAAAATGATATATGAGGTTTTTTTTTTTTGTCAAATATCAAAATTAGAAAAATAAAATAAAATAATGAAAAAACTGTTCTAGATATTGTAGCTAGAAGTATGGTGATAATAAAAATGTAACTAATTTTGCATTGGTTGGTATATATGTAATAATAATCGTGGTGGGTATTTGATAAACTTAATAGTCTATATGCTCAAAGAGAAAATTTGTTACGATTGTAATGTTGAATCATGAGTAATATTTCTTTTATATTGATATAATAAAAATATATATGTTTTAAATTAAGAATTTAAGTTTTAGTCAAACTATATGTAAAAATAAGAAAAAATAATTAATTTTTATCATATTATAACTGGCTATGATGTGATTTTTTAAAGAAAAAACAAACAGAAAATTATTTCATGGTATAAAAAAGTATTAACATTAAAATGTTAAAAAAAGAAGAAAGAAATGTATAATTATTCAAGTACAACTTTTATTAAGATTGTAATACTAGATTGCTATATTGATGAAATATTACTTTCAAAAATTTTATTTATTTAATTAATGACTAAAATTATAATTTAAAAAAGTGCACAATTTTTTTGAGTGTAGTATTTATATTATATTGATAAAATGGTACTTTTATTAATTTTACAGGCATAATACATCCATAACCCCCTGTACTTGTCACTTTTTGTCAGTTTGACACCTCAGCTTATAGTTTTGTCATTTTAACATTTGAACTCGCCTAAAATATAATTTTGAAACCTATTTCAGCACACATGGCATGAAATATCAAATCAACATGTGTCACATTTTAAGAGTTTAACTGACAAAAAACTGCAAGTAGATGTGTCAAACTAACAAAAAGTGACAATTATAGTGGGTGGTAAATGCATTATGTTATCAGATTAGTACAGATTAGGCAAGTTAAAGCGTTGAAATAAAAAAAAACTGTAAGTTGAGATATCAAACTGATAAATTATGCCAAATAGAAGGGGCTGCAAATATATTATGTCTAGTATTAAAATGTAATAAAGAAAGAATTAAAATTTTAATGTTGAATCAGGCGAAATGCTTTTTTTATGAAGATACAAGAAATAATATATGTTTTAAATTAAGAGTTTAATTTTAATCAAACTATATATAAATACGAAAAATAATTAGTTTTTATCATATTATAATTGGTTATGTTGATATTTCTTTAAAGAAAAATAAAGCAGAAAATTATAGGAGAATAAAAAAATTATTAACATTAAAAATGTTAGAAAAGAAATGTGTAACTATTCAAGTACAAATTTTAATAAGATTGTGATACTGGATTGTTATAAAGATAAAGTATTACTTTTATAATCTTTTAAAATTTTATTTATTTAATGATTGACTATAATTATAATTTAAGAAAGTGCATAATATTTTTAGAGTAGTATTTGTACTATACTGACAAAATATTACTTTTATTATTTTTAGATATTTTATTTTTTTTGAAACATTAAATTGTTATTAAGTTCGGAGACAAAGAAGACAACCAAAGTAATCACAAGAGGACTATAAAAATAACTAGCTTAAGCATAGCAAAGTTAGGAATTGAGAGTCATAGATTTACTCTTACAATAGAAGCATGGATAAGATACATGACTAACAATAAAGATAAACAAATGGGAAAATACAAGAGAAATATGAAAAAATATTACAAAGAAACCATAAGCAGAAGTGAATAAGCTCAGATCTACGGGTGCACTCTGATCTCCGTGCAATCTGCTCCTCCCTTTCCATAGACTGAGATCTTGCGCAGAGTGAGCGATCATCATCATTCTTATCGGAATTGGCAATTTCTTCTGCTATTTTCTTATTTTGTTGATTTATTTTTTCTCTATCAAACAACTATAAAGTGGGATAGAACTCACACTAGGTTGAAATTTGAACTCTAACTAAGAAATATATGAAAAAGGCAACAAAAAAAATTAGGTTTTTCCAAAAGATTAACCAAAAACCACCCAAAACTAGAAAAAATAAATAAATAAAGAAGACGGATCAATAGTAAAACTCTCTCATTCGGCCCGCTTAGGTGTTGTCTATTTGGGGAGAAATTTTATAATGATCCTGGTCTTTGATGAGTTGAAAGGCTAAATCAATAATATCAAGCCATTTAGGGTTCACTCATGTGCTATTAGATTTTAGTTTTTATATCACTTTAATTAAATATTTAATTTTTATTAGTTTGACCTTCCAACTCATCAAAAGGCCAGGATCACTATATAATGTCTCCTATTTGGGACCTTTTTTAGATATTTCATTATAGTTTAATAAAGCAAGAATTAGAATTGTAATGTTGAATTAGAAGGAATATTTTCTTATATAGATACAACAAATAATACATGTTTTAAATTAAGAATTTAAGTTTTAATCAAACTATATATAAACAAGAAAAAATAATTAATATTTATCATGTTATAATCGGTTATGATGATATTTATTTTTTAGAAAATAAAGAAGAAAATTATTTTTGGAGAATAAAAAAGTATTAACATTAAAAATGTTAGAAAAGAAATGTATAACTATTCAAGTACAAATTTTAAGTAGATTAATTGTTCAACATTTTATTTTATTTTGGTCGTTTTTTTTAAATTTCAATTCACTGCTAACGTCTGAATTTTAATAACTTTACTAGCATAATAACCTTATTAATTGAAATTTCATCCACAGAAATTCAATTAATCTTCACCATTTATTTTCCTTCTCTTCCTTTTTTTTTTTATTTTTACCCATAGGATAAGTACACAAACTCTACACTCTTGATCAATTTGACTTCACATATAATTTTTGCAACATCTTACATGAGGTCACTTGATAATAACAATTCATATTCATTATCCAAATCTACTTCACTTAACTAATTTAACAACTAACTGAACTATGTTTCCTCTCCCATTACTTGTTCCGGTTCGATCTCCAGTAGCAATCCTCTTCGGAATTCCACATAAGGGTAAGCAACTGGGTACTCATCATCTGCTTTTATTTTCCACCTGCAAGTTGAAAAAACCACTGCATATATATCAACAAATCTTTAAGCTATTGTTTTTGAATTTACTATTGTAAATTAACTTCTGGTTAAAACCTTTTTATTTAGGTCCGTTCATATATTTCGAATAATAAACATATTTTTTATAATAAATGCCGTCAAAAAATCAGATTCCAATAATTTTTAAACACCGATGATTTTGACTAAAACGAGCAATAAGTAACATATTTAGTAAAAAAATTAACACATGATTGTGTGCAAAATGTTGTTTAATATTTGTGCTATGTAGGCCAGAATGAGATTAATTAATTATAATTTGAGCCTATGACTTTGTTACATATATGTATATTATAAAGCTTATTGTTAGGTGTAAAATAAACTAATAAGCATAGTTATCCTTGAAAAACAAGATTATTAAAATAAATAAAACACAATTATTCATGTTCCTGAGTGGGAAGCAATGAGATTATTGGATTAAGGCAACAATTAGACATATATAATCCATGCATCTAATAATGGTATATGGACTAAAGTGCTGAAATTTTTACCTATAACTAAGGACAAAATGATGAAGGAAAAATGCAATCTCCACTCTAGCTAGCTCGGCCCCGGGACATAATCTTGGCCCACCACCAAATGGCATCACCTTTTTGCTTGTGGCTTTATTATCCTGTTCAAAAAGATGAGCACTTGATGAGAGTTTGAATGATAGTTGGAGAGGCAATTAACAAATACCAAGTGTACAATTTTGATTGCACGTTCATTGAAAGCTAATTGATTATGCTTTCATATATCCTAATTTTATATATATACCAACTTTATCTTCACTTTTATGCAATGTTGATGATTCTTTAATTTAATTTGTTTTTAGATTGACTTGATTGATTCAGAAACAGAGTTGGTAGACTCGTAGAAGTTTAAATGGTTGTTACTAAATTATTCAAACCAAAAATTTAAATTTAAATTTTTGGTTTGAATAATTTTTTAATATATATATATTATAACCATTGAATATTGAAAGAATTATAGCCAGAACTATAAATCATACCAATTCGCTATGTATGATGGACAATTTTTACCCATATAAATATCAATATATATTAGAAGTTGGTACTATATTGAAAATATTAATTTTTATAATTTATGAGAAATGTTTTGATGCTTTTGAATTATAATATATATATTAAAAAGTATAGAATTGTAGTTTTCTTTGATAAGTATCTAGTTCTTTTTAGTTTGGTTCATGAGACAAACGCTATTGCATGGACAATATTCAAGATTTTGTGTAAAAATGTATACGAATGTATGAGAAGTAATATGATGAGTAGTACATACAGTCCATCGCCAAGGATTAAACTCGAAGGGGTTTTCATGAAGGGATGGATCAAAATGTGCTCCTGCAAAGACTGGCAAAACTTTCCATCCTGAAGGAATGATATATTCTGTAGCAACCAACACTACCCATATAAACATCGATGATCCAAGCAACTGTACATATATATAATTATGCATATACATATAGAAAGAAATCAAGAAAGAAGCTTCAGTTTATACCTTTGTATTTGATATCTTGAAGAGATTTGCGGTGGACAAACTTGACAACGTTCCCACATCTCATAGCTTCAGATATAACCTATATATAGTTTTCAAGTATATGTAATATATTAGTTCTTCTATATCTAGAACCTTGGAAAACCTTCTGCTGAAAAAAGAAAACAACAATTTCATGAAATAGTACATTTTGGGTAAACTCCATTCTCTGGTAATCTTCCCAGTTTAAGGGCTTCCCTTCCTCCTTGCCTTTTCTTATTGCTACGTGTTCTTGCTGCACACGATCATTAAAAATACAATTAAAAAGATTATAAATATGTATATAGGGTAATTATTTGTACCATTAAATACGATACTATGAGTATATATAATAATCTCTCATATATATTGTTTAAGCTGAACAAAAGCAAAAAGAATCAATGACTTGTATCTTTAGAATTGTAAGGTCCCAAGTTCGAACACATTAATCCGGCGGAAAAAAAAAGAAGGAAGAAAGACAGACCTTCAATTTTTGAAAAGCGGCTGGGGCATGCCCAAGAAAGTAAACAATCAAAGAAATGAGTGTGGAGGTTGTCTCGTAGCCTCCAAGCAGTATGTCCAACACAATGCTTACAGTCTCTTCTTCTGTCAGCCTCCTTTTTGATAATATCATATCTAAGAAGTCGCCTTTTGTAAACCCATTTTGCTCCGTTTCTCTTTGTTTAATAATCTCTCTAACAGTAGAAGAGAGTCTTGCTCTTGCCTAATTAAGCAAATTAAATATGAGATCGAATAAAATTGTAATTAATATTGCATATTGGCTAGACATAAGATAAAACACATCATTTCTGTATATATAATGTTAATTTTGTGTACCTTTACTGCTTTGGTATAAGGAGATCCTGGGAAGTCTAATGGCAATGACACAAAACCTTTCATGTAAGTTCGAAAATCTTGTAATATCTTCAAGGCTAGTGGCTCTTCCGGTTCAATACTTAAAAGATTCTTCACCATGACATTAAGTGTAAACTGCGTTGATTAAATTGCAAAAAAGCAAAAAAAAAAAAAAAAGTCAAAATACCATACTTAATTGCAAAAATTATTAAATGCATGCTACAGGAACACACACTGATATATAAGTTAAAAAATATAATAAAAGCCAGAGATGATTCTTTTCTACTTCGGATATATTACATCTCACAGTTCGATTTAAAACGTTTCACAGTTGCCAATAAAAATAAGATGCATATCTTATATTTTAAATCTGATTATTGGGTATATAATACATTCAGAATAAAGGAATTAAAAATTTCTGATATTTCAATATTTTCTAATTTATATGTGCTTTCCTTAAATATGTACCTTTTTAACTTCTTTATGAAAGGCAATTTCTTTACATTCTCTCCATGACTCCATCATTGAGACTGCAAACTGTTCAACACAATGAAGGAAGCTAGGAGTCGACTTAGACATAGCGATGAAGCTGACGGCTACATTTCTTAGCTTCCTATGAAGGTCGCCTGAGATGAGAAGTAATGACAACTTCCCAAGGATGCCATGCATGGCGGAAGGATAGCTTGCCGAGAATAATTTCCCTTCGTTTTGAAGGATAAACATGTTGAGCTCATGATCACAAGAGACAATGGCAGGTGAACCAAAAAGATGAGACTTGAAAACTTTCCCATATCTACAAAGAAGAAATAGTTTAAAAATAAGATCATTTATATACAGTTGCACTGATGGAACAGCCTATAAGATTTAGAGTTCGGACTCTATATTAAATTCAAAAAAATTAATAAAGGAAATCAGAATGATATACAAGAAAAATGAAGTGATTGAGCCAGTGAAACATAGGATATAACTTGATCTCATATTCCCATTAAAAGCAAGAAGCTAAAAAGATATAAAGAGAAAGTGCAGTACCTGGAGCAACGTTCTTGCAAGAAGCTGCCCATGGAGTTTGATCCATGAGGCTTGAGAAAGGCAAGAGTTTCTCCAAGTAGAGGCCAACCCATGCACCCATTTGGTAAATTTTTAGGTTTGTCTTGTCTTGTCAAAGTACATGCAAGAACAGAGGCCAAAGCTAGAGTGCCTAAAAGGATGAGAGCTAATATTTCCATGGTGTGCAAAGCTTGACTGACTGATCATGTATATTTATAAAGAATTGGCAGAGGTAGCCACTGATTTTGTTTGTTCCTTCGCCTTTACAAATTAATTGACTATTTTATCCTTTTTATTTATGCAATTGTGTGTTTGTTCAAACCAAATTGAAGAATAATGATTTAGTATTGCTTGGATTCTAACTTTAATGATTGCTCTCTAAATCGTTCAAAAAAAAAAAAAAAATGATTGCTCTCTAAAGACAAAACCAACTTTACTCTTACTGTTATAAGCCCACCATATATATTTTTGCAAGAACAATTGTAATAAAATATTTAATCCGAATGATAGTAAAATGTGAGTGAATTCATCCTATTATATTCTTAGAATTTTATTTTAGAATTTATTATTATTATTATTTTAGCTAATTATTTTAATAGGATCATTTTGATTCTCCAAATATACAATGAATTGGTGGTTTAAAATTATTTTAAATTTCTCCTATTTAAAATAACATTATAAAATTAAATTTAACAGGGATTACATGTAGCCTTAGAAACGTTTTTTTTTATGTGTGTGTAAAAATACATGTAAAAATATATAGATAAATTTATTAAAAGATTTTTAATTTTATTAAAGCAAGTCTATTTTGGTAATTAATCAATTATATATTTATTTAATCTATGAATTAAAAGTTAAAATGATAATAATAAAACAATCTTATTGTTAGGAAATTTAGAGGATAAAAAAATTATTTGAAACAGTAAATAAACATGACAACATTAATAGAGAAAATATATAAAATGCACCAATTTAATATGGTTCAATGTAAATTTACATTCACAGGTGACGAAGTCAATAAATTCATCGCACGAAATCAAGAGTATAAGAAAATAATATAGAGATTAACATTCGATTTTTAAACCCAATTACACGCAAATAAGTTCATCCAATATTCTCTCGTCTTTAAAGAGATTGACATGTCTTTCACAAGATATCAATACTAGAGACCTAAGAGTTTATATCTATAACATGTCTCGCACAAGATATCAATGCTAGAGACCCAAGAGTTTATATCTAAAACATTATCATGACACCCTTGGCACCTTTTCGACACACCCAATGTATATAGATGTGTCCCTATTTATAGGATTTCCTTCTAATAAAGGAAGTAATGGTTTAATTTTTAACACAACTCAAATCTTTTTGAACAAAAATTTTCTTGATTTGGCCACCAAATATATCATAAATATACTTAAATTTGAAAAAAAATTATGTTAGAGACTAAAAATTCAAGGCACATATTAATACTTCTAATAATAATAAATCCTAAATATAAAACTTTCGGGAAAAGTTTTTTTTAAATAGTATAATAATATAAATTTAACTAATAAGGGAGTGGTCTAATTGCTTTTTTTCCCCCTAAGAATATCAAAGATAAAATGTTTGAATCCTATTGTGCTTAATAAAAAGATTTAGTGTGATTCTGCGTTGCTTTTGTCAAATTACTCAACTTATTCTTTTTTTAAATTCTGTGTAACTATATCTGAATTCATATAAACACTAAATACATTGTTTTTTATAATTTTATTCGAAGTTAAATACTTTGAATAATTTTTAGGTATATTTTATATAGGGATAAGGTTCATTTATGCCCCTAATGTTTTCTCCGAAGTCCAGATAAGCCCTCCATTTTTTTTTTTGACTCAAATACCTTAGGATTTGATTAAAAAGGTTCCTTTAAGCCCCTCTCACAAACAGATTTCTATCTCCGTTAATTAAGTGCTGATGTGGCAAACTTTACCTTTTTCCTAATTGATTTGTTTTTTTTCCGTTCTTCTTCTCTATCCAACTTCCGCGTTTTCCTTTACCAAATCATCACCACCATTACCACACCACAGTTTGGTCGACATCACCCTGTTGCTCTCTCTCGCTCGCAGCTGTTGCTCTCTCGCTCGCTCGCTCGCTCGCTCGTCAATGGCCGATAATGCACCAGGAGGTTCTTCTCCTCTAATCCCTCCATCTCCGATCGCTGAGCCCAGTGAGATTGACCTCGAAGCTGGCCCTGGAGACCAAATTCAGTGCCATATTTGCCTTCGAAACAGACGGTGATTTTTCTCTTCTTCAATATCACTTTCCTTTTTCTTTTTTCTTTTTTGGTTAATTAAGCTGCTCGATGTTACTTGCTGCCTGCTTGAGTTGAAAATTGAAGATCACTTCAGCCTGAAGCTTTAACGGCGGCGGTTGTTACGGCGGCGGAAGCATCTTTATCGATGAATGATGGAACGCTGGACGTGCTTTGCTGTAGTCAAATTGAATAAAAGAACACTTATATTCATCTTGATGATGAAGTCAAAAGGCTTTGGACTGTTCTGTTTCTTCACTTCGTAGAACATCTGCAAACTTCTTCATATAGCTAAACAAAACAAGAAAAGTACAGGGGGAAAAAGAACCCAAAAACAAAATAAAGATCAAAGATATGGAGGACGCTACTGCTGCTGCTGCATCTCTCAATTTAGCTAAACCAATTCGTTGCATCGTCAAGCTTGGTCTGCCATCCTTTTTTTTATCATGTTATTGACTCATTTCCCTTTTCTTGATCTTTTTATCATCTGTACTAATAATAAATCTACACTTCTTTTTTCTTTGCATTAGCTATATGACCAATAAGCGATTAAACTATCAGCTAAGGCATGCTTACTTTGATGAAAAAGATTATTGATATATGATGGTGTATTTGTGGATTGGCTCCTCATAGATCAACATGAGTTGATTGCTTGGTCTGTTGAAGTGAATTACTCCTCTAGTACAATTTTGGTTGCTTGTCTCAATGCTATACAAGAAGAAGGTACTCTTCAACAATGCTATTGTTTTCTTTTCCAAATCCTCCAATGAATCAACTGCAACCTATGAACTCAGATTGCTTGTCTCAAATGAAATGAGACAAGAGACTCAAAAATTTGAATTGATAGCAGCACCACAAGATATTCCAGCACAGCCAAAAAATCTGAATTGACAGCAGCCACCAGTTGTTGAACAGAATTCATTAAAGCTAGAATCAAAAGAGAAGCCTGTGACCGGCACAAGAATTCAAGAGGTAATTCGCTGGTGCTTTTTCTATTCTGGATTAATCCAATGCAAGAGCAAACAAGCTTCTCCTTCGTTTGATGTCTGTTCTTGATTTTGGTTTTATGCTCTGTTTCCATATTTCTGT
>CATIWK010276554.1:0-14739 GCA_949634005.1 Mallotus japonicus
ACTGGTGCTAGCCAGATGTTCTCCTGCCATCATCAACTGACGCCGTAAAGACTCTGTACCAAATTCATCAAGCAAGTCCTCCACATCATAAGTGACATCTCTAAAACCATCAAGCCATATTTTCACTGCTTGTTCTGTCATCTGCTTCTTTTCTGCATCGATGAGCACTTCTTGAATCATCAACAACGTTTTCTTCCACTTTTCAAGCCTTTTCAAGATCCCTTCTCGACGTGCAAAGTTGAGGAATTCACGAGATGACAACGTTGTGAACAGAGCTGCAAGAAATGCACCTAGAATTGCCTCTCCAATAGACATTTTTCTTTGGTGGAGATGAATTGACTAAAGATAGAGAATTGAAAAAAGAAAAATAGCAGAAAAGGCATTGATTTGTGGTAAAGATGGTCTTCAATTTACATTGTTTTGATTTCAAAATTTTGCAAGTGAAAACTGCTTTAAACTTGATTCTCCTCTCTCTCTCTCTCACATTTCTGTCCTAAAAACTCAGAATGAAAGAAGAAGAAGAAGGAAGGAAGAAAGAAAGAAAGAAGAAGAAATGACGTGGGCGTGGCTTGTATAGGTCTGAGGTAGGCATCTGACGTGGCAAGTTCGGTTCTTACCTGGATGCCACGTGTCGTAAATTGTTGCCACGTCAGCTCAATCCGTTAGAGTTAACGGCATAGGACTAAAGGTTAAATTTTTAAAAACTTTTAGTCTTTAATTGTTACAAATTGAACATTTAGGATTTAATTGTAAAAAGTGTATTACTTGCAGGACTGCAAATGTTGTTATCCCATTCTAAAATAAGTGTATATTGTATTCATATTCAAAAACGGGATACAACATTTTAGTTCTTAAAATTATATTATTTTACAATTAAGTCCTATAAAAAATTATTTTTACAATCAAGTTCTATAAATTTTAAAAAAGACTTTTTGTTAATTCTATCTATTAGTCAAAGTAATTTTTCATTAGTCAATCCTTAAAATTAATTAATTTATTAAAATTCAGTCCTAAAACTGGAAAACATTTTATTTTTGATATTTTAAATAAATAATGTTTTTTATTTATTATTTATGACTTAGGTTATTATTTAATTTTCATAAAAAACTATATAATTCATTAAAAATATATAAAAAATAAAAAAATAATATTTTTGTTTATATTTTCTTAAAATTTTACATTTTGGTCCTAAAACTACAAAATACAACTAATAATTTAAATATTTATTTGTCAATTAATACGACTAATAATTAAAGAAAAATATTATCTTTAATATTTTTGATATTATTTAATGAATTATATAGTTTATGAAAATTAAATAATAAAATAAGTCATAGATAAAAAATAAAAAATTATTTTTTTTAAAATACTAAAATAAAATATTTTTGTAGTTTTAGAATTGAAATGTCAAAAAAAAAAAAAAATTTAAGGGCTAATTGACAAAAAATTGTTTTCACTCACGCATAGGACTTACAGAAATTTTTTTTTTAAAACTTATGGAAGTTAATTGTAAAAATAATTTCTTGTTGGACTTAAATGTAAAAATGATATAATTTTTAGGACTAAAAATGTTATTATCCTTTTAAATAATGTTAAAACCATAAAAGTATAAACTTTAAACTATTATAAAAATTGTGAATATAATTAAAAATGTCTAGAAATTAACTTAAAATTCATATTTTTAATTCTTATTATATAATAAACTACAATATAATAAGATATTTATATTTGTATTATATTTAAATAATTTTTTAATATAGTTTTTATTTATTCAAGTATTATTTATCATATCATAATAATGGATAAAAATATTACCTATTATAATATTTTTTTAATATCTTTATATTTAGATATGAGTAGATTTCAAACGTAGTATAGACATGTCATGATACATTTATATATATTTTAACTTGTATAAATTTAAATGGATTATACGGGTTGTGTGTCGTGTAATATGTTTTATAAACATATTCATGTTTGGTGACATAATTAGTTACATTGGTTGTGTTCAGGTTAGACATTTATGTGTTAGACCCATGTATTGTCATGACCTATTTGATTGTTGACACGAATTGCCAGGCCTCAACACTATATATATGTTCACAGGAGCTTGTGTGGACGAACAATCTCAAGGCCCGTGGAGTTTTAACAGTTTATATTTTGTGTTCTTTTGTCCTGAAAATCTCTTCTGTATTGTTCTCAAGTTTATGTGTGGCCACAGCAAAGGGTTTAAACCAGTCTGTTGGACCAATGAGCAAATCAGTCAACTTCCCAGTTCATTAACTAGTCTTGTTTTGAAAAACACGTTTCTTCTTTTGTCCTGGAAATCTCTTTTGTGTTGTTTTCAAGTCTATGTATGCCCATGGCTAAGGGTTTAAACCAGTCTGTTGGACCATTGAGCAAGTCAATCAACTTCCCAGTTCGCTTACAAGTTTTTTTTTTTTTTTTTTTTTTAAATTTTCCTTCTAGCATATGCTTTTTGTTGCCATTTACATAGTCATGCTCGATTTTGTCTAAAGATTCCAAGAAATATCTAATCAATTTTGTTTATTCTTTTGCATATTCATCGATGCAGAATTCAGTCTTTCTGAGAAGCAGGCTGAGGCTATATTGGACATAAGCCTAAGAAGACTTACGCTTCTTGAGGTGACCTGTGTCATGCTTTTTGTTATTCTCAGTTCTCTCAGTTAAACTTCATATTCCGTTAGTTCATGTACTTGCAAGCTTACAATCTGCAAAAGATTTCATGTGAAAGAGATGATTGTCGTGCAGCGAAAGAAATTTGTTGATGAAAGTAAATTGTTGATGGAACAAATTTCAAGGCTAGAGGAACTACTGTCAAGCAGGCAAAACATATTACAAGTAACACACTCCAGCAAATATTTCTTGTTTTCTTACTTATTTAGGCATTCTTGTGTGGGATGGATGGTGCAGAAATTTTAGACTAATTTCAGTTCCCAGTGTATCTGATGTGCTTCATTATGTTTGCCTCTTTTTGCACTGTAATTCTGTCTCCTTCTGTCTACTACTGTCATTTGATTTTTAATTTAATAGTTCTGAATTTGTTTGCTTGCCTTTCTTCCATATTTGCATAAGCATTATCATAAATTTACCTGGCACAACATAAATCATATCAATCCTTATAAGTATTATCTCACGTTGGTCTAAGTCTTTTAAATATTAATTGCAATCACTTTGTATTTGATTTAATTTTACATTTTTGTGTTGTGTTTTGGTTTCAATTTATTGTAACTCTAATGTGATGGTTCTATATTTTATTTTTTCATTTCTTTCAATTTGCAAGCATGGTTGCTTGTGTATAACCAGATTTATTATTTATTGGGAAGTTTTGTTTTTTTATAGATATATAACATCTGCAGAAATATATGCCATATGTGGTATAGGTGCTTCAAAATCTTTTTCTTTTCTCTGGGAAATGATTTTTTCTGCATTTTTATGGTGTTTTTGCTGGCACTGTTGTAGCAAAACTTTTATTGTCTCTGCTTTGGCCAATATATTACATGCAATTGTTGTGATCATGTGATATTCTAAATTAATTTTCACAGAAGACTATCTTTTTTTGTTAAATGTTTTTATCTTTTTCATCATGCATCTTTTCCCTTATACTTTCTTTGTTTCATTGGAAGGAAACGTAGATTTGATTGTTGAGAGACATAGGGCTTTGACTGCAGCCAATTTACATTTAATTGCATTTGGCCATCTGGAATAAGTTTGCGGTAGTGCAGTAATCTAACCTAGGTTTATTAGTCCACCACCATCTCATAACCTGCATCCCAGATGATTCTGAAAATTTGCAGACACAGTATATTTACACATCTATGTCCACTATTTTGGATTCTTTTAAGCACCATCTCTGTATCGCTGAATTGAGACATTGCACAGGTCTGACATCTAGATACACACATACAAACAATGCCCATATCCCAATCTGAGCAACATGGTGCACTACTGTTCTGTAATTATTGGATTGGATGTTGTCACTTTTTGAACTCTGCTCAACCGTCTCATTGTAAAGTTTAAACATGATTGTGGTTAGAGATGTTCTCTTTGTTTTACATCAGTGCTGTCCTATTCTCAAATGATATGGTGGTGCAATTGCTATGAATTAAAAGAACTTCTATAATTATCTTTCCTACCCATTTCCTATTATTGGTGCCAATACATATCCTAATTCTCCTCCTTTTTCTTCTTTTAGTTAGTTGAACAAGAAGCAGTAGAGCTCAAGGATAAGTTTGCCAGTCCAAGGCGTTCATTCTTGGAGGACTCAGATGGTGGTCAACTTGATGATATAGATGTTATTCCAAATGAAGAAATGCTTCTGGTGTGTAATATGATGAATAGTTTCTTAGTAGCTTCTTTCTCTTAATGATTTTGATTAGATGATATTGAAGTGTTGGAATTATTCTCTTAGGTTGTATGATGTTGAACTGTTGTATTCTTTTTCCTCTTATATATTCATATTTATTGTTTTCATTAATTTTCCTTGAAAAGTCTTTTTCCAGATATTTCTCATTTAATTTCAGGCCATTAGTGAAAAAGGTTATGTGAAGCGGATGAAGCCCGACATGTTTAATCTTCAAAATCGTGGAACAATTGGTAAATCTGTTGGAAAACTGAGAGTCAACGATGCGATGTCTGATTCTATTGTCTGTCGTGCACATGACCACTTGCTATATTTTAGGTACCTATTCCATGCCCTGTCCTTTCTATGTATAATTGTTCTGAATGTGTTCTTCATGACCTCAGGAACATGTTTTTTCTTTTCTGAAGACAAGTCTAAGGTTTAGCATTTTTTTTTGATACATTCTATGAGTGTATTTCATAGACCTCTGTATAATCCTCATCATTCTTATCTTCCTTTGCCTGTTGCTGTTTGGGGTAATTAAAAGTTTTGAACATTGTTTATTTTCACCTCTGATGCCTCTGTTAGGGAATCTCACTATTAACTTTGATTTCTCTTAGCATTTCAACTCACAGTGCCATGTTGCTTCAGTTAGTGAAACTATTTAGATCAGTTCTTTTATTATGGTTTATGGGCAATACGTTGGGTCTAATATTGAAAAATTAGCAATAGATTTCTGGCAATGATGAATATAGTGTTTGGCTAAAATTTTTAATATGATCCCTTTATTAGCTAGAATTTGTTGATATCTTGTGCTTTCCCTGTTGATAACCACATTTCAAGGAGTGCTGTTCATATATATTGATCATTGTGATTAATTTTCTCTAGGGATCAGAATTTAAAGTTATCACATTCTCTTTTTTGTGACTATTCATTTTATAATGAATTTGATCATACTTTTTGTGTTGTGCAACTGACAACTTGTATTTGCAGTGATCGGGGAATTGTGTACTCTGCTCGTGCTTATAAAATTCCTGAATGTACCAGGACTGCTGCTGGCACACCGCTGGTCCAGGTATTCATTAATGCTTTACCTTTTTCTTTCTTTGCCATTTTAAATTCATTTTCTATGTCTTGAGATGCCAGTCTATTTCATGCTGGAGACAGATCTTATCTTTGTCTGATGGTGAAAGAATAACTTCCATTATTCCCGTGAATGAGTTTTCTGGAGATCAGTTTCTACTTATGCTGACAGTCAATGGTTACATCAAGAAAGTGCCTTTGAGTGTTTTCTCAGCCATACGCTCAACAGGAATCATAGCAATTCAATTGGTTTGTCCTCCTCCTCCTCTCTTCTTCTTCTTCTTCTTTTTTTTTTTTTTTTTTTTTAAATTTCTTGTATAAATTGCATTGGGGATTTTATCCATCCCCCGAGTATAATGTACATTTTGGAATACAAATTTGTATTTTCCAGGTTCCTGGTGATGAACTAAAATGGGTACGGTGTTGCACAAATGACGATCTTGTGGCTATGGCTTCACTAAATGGAATGGTCATCCTGAGTTCCTGCGAGAATGTATGTCATTTAATATTTTTCTGTGTTTTCTATCGCTGAATTTTGAATCACATGGGAGTCTCAGGTGGAACCATCTGTAGTCGCTTTGAGATGAGTCACCAGAGAACTCTCATTTCATTTACCTTTTACTATACCTGATCGTTTTCCTTTCCCCCTTGCCAAGAGACTTCAGCTAGAGTAGTGTTAAAGTAGAAGAGTTGTTAGTTAAATGCACAAGTCAGATGGAATGCAGAAAATACGTGAAATAGATTGAGCATCAAAATGTAGTGTAAAATTCATCTTCCCAGTTGTTGCTGTTACCAATTTATAAAGTCGCCTACTTAAATATTTTATATTATAATTAAGAAAGAGGAAAACACTAAGACCTCTTAAAGTCTGGTCTGATATTGCTTTACTTTTTCAATGTTTTAAAATTAGGCTCTTGACCACGAGATATAGGTTAAATATGTAATTTCACCCCTAAATTTTATCAAATAACCATTAAGACATTTGAGCTTTCATTTTAATCTGTTGCACAATCTAACTTTTTTTTGACTTTTTTTTCAAATTTTTATTGGATTGTCACATGTCTTGTCAATCGTTCTCAAGCACATAAAAAGTTAAAAATCATTTGAACATGACATCTTTGATTAGAATCTTATTATATGTTAATGTATTTTTATTTCTTTGTACTCAATTTAACTCTCTTGAATTCTAATTTCACTTTCATTTCTTATTCATTTTTCTTTAAAAAAATTTCCAAATGAAGATGTATAATAGGTTAGAACTAAATGTTTTTAAGGGTGCAAAAGGTGAAAAATAAAAGTTAAACTAAGGGTATTAGAGAATATTGGAATAAAGTTTAGAGTTGAAACTATGCATTTAGCTATGAGATATATCTACTCTATGACACTTGGACCTTCAGATGCAATAATGGGAATTCTTTTACCACTCAGTCTGACATTCACAATTATATCTTTATGTCACTCCTAAAATTTTAAAATTTGATTGCAGTTCAGTCCCAAAATTTATTACTTGATGAAATTTTATCTGATGATAGTACCATGATTAAAGTACCCATTATTTGAAAAACCTCTTGGGGAATTTATTAATTGTTCCCTAAGAAAATGTTTGTGCATTGAGCATCAATGAGGTTCACTTTTATGAAATGTTAAAAATCCTCCGGTGCAAGTAGTTATCAGGCGCTATGATTTTATAGCAAACACCGAGATGTTTGGAGGTTTCATTTGGTTGTTTGATCAACCACTTTTTATCGACCTTCATGGTTGTTGAGGGGCAATTACTCTATAATGATCCTTTTTTTTTTTTTGGCAATGTGTTCTAAACATATCAATACACATCCAAGATTCTTTTTAGCTCATTATATATCCTTTTAATTAGTCATATTTTCTCTTTGATTTCATTTTATTTTTGAGCTCAGATTCGAGCACTTGGTCGAAATACCCGAGGTGGACTGGCCATGAGACTAAAAGGAGGTGATAAGATGGCAAGCGTGGACATAATTCCAGCTTCCATGCGAAAGGACTTGGAGAGGGTATTAGAATATCCAAGGAGCAAGTAATTCCTTTGACATCTTATGTATTTTATTTATGTAATATCTCATCAGCATTATATTGCATGAGTTATTCACTAGAATGATTTGATAGGACTGCAGTCTCTGTCATGGAGGAACAAAACGTCCCCTAAATATTTATGGAGCTTGGCATGACTTTCACTAACATGGACTAATTTTGGGTGGTACATCTGGACAATCAATTAAGCTTATTGTTCCATTTTAGATGTTATCAAAAGTTTTCTGTTTCATGCACTATAATTTTTTTAGAAATATATATATTTTACTAATAGCTCCAGTGATGTAAATATTTTCGCTCCCAATTAAATTTCAACAATAGTGAAACTTGCATTTTATTTTAAAATTATAATTTATCAATGAAAGTTTGTAAACAGAAATGAGTTATATAACGGCAAGGACCTCTTTTAACTAATCAAACTTTTATAATAAGTCATGGATCTCATATTAAACTAATAATATAAATACCACTAAAAATATTTTTTTTTAATGAGAAGACAAATTAATGTTGGCATTAGAAATCCTCTTAACCTATCAAGATTTTATTATAGTTATGGGGTTCACATCTTAGTGATAGTAATACAAATAATATTTGGGGGACTATGTTCTACATGAGAGTTGACTAGAATATTATGGTTTCATGCTATGAAGGTAATGTTCATAATAAAGTTTGTACTTATTTAATTGCATGAAAACAGCAGTAGGGGCAGTGGTCCGTGGCTGTTATTTGTCTCTGAGAATGGTTATGGAAAGCGAGTTTCTCTCAGTAGGTTTCGGCTATCGCCTTTAAACAGAGTTGGTTTAATTGGCTATAAGGTATCATGACAATAGGCTCTCTCTCTCTCTTTGTGAAAATAAGCTTGAAAAAAGATTATTTGTTTGCTGTAAAGTTATTCTGCAGAGCTTGACATTTTCTCTCTTTTCTCAGTTTTCTGCAGAAGACAGGTTGGCGGCTGTGTTTTTAGTTGGGTTTTCTTTGGCAGGTAATTTATGTTTTGAAATTATGCTTTAAGGACATTACTAGTACTTTTTGTTAATTGTTTCATGATTTTGATGCTAATTCTCTACCCCTTTGTCCCTCTTTTCAGAAGATGGAGAAAGTTATGAACAAGTGGTTCTAGTAAGCCAAAGTGGTACAATAAATAGAATTAAAGTTAGGGACATTTCGGTTCAATCTCGCTTTGCAAGGTACAATGTATTAGTTTATATGCTTGTATTACTTACGGAACATCATATTTGCTGATCAATTTGCCCTTGTATGATTCTCCATGCACGCTCACGTCAGGCATTTTTGTTTCATGTGTTGGGTTATAATAATAGTCAATGTGAAAGTTGCTAGTTCTTCTTTCAGCACACATTATGGAAGCGTCCACTGATAATGACATTTTTTTTGAAGGATTTCTGATGACGATGATGTCATGTCTATGTGTTTGGTCAGACTGAAAATATTAATCTTTACCACTTGATAAATCGAATTCAACTACTGAGTTTCAGTCCCGCACTATTTTGAATGGGATTTACAGATATTCTTTTTTCATCTTTATTCAGTGTTGCTTTCAGTGGTGCCATGCTCTGACTACATGAAAAGTCCATGTAGCTAAAAACTGTGGTGAAGCAGATAAGAATTGGCATCTGAACTGCTAATGCTATAATGATTTGCTAATAACTTGGGCCTTTCTTAATTTGGTTTAATACCATTGCAATCCTTTGGTTTTGGCTGGATAATTTAATGTGTCTCTCTCATCTATCAGGGGGGTCATTCTGATGCGGCAAGCTGGAAAGATTCAATCTGCATATTTGATTTCTGCAACAGAGGCTGAGCCAAAGGAATCAATTGCCAGTGCAACATCAGAAACACTAGCAACTGAAGTTGAAGCACCTGCTATCTTTTCTCAGGCATCATAATAAATTTTGAAAATTATTGTAAATGCCTTGTAAAATAGTGGAACCGGTAAAAATGTATTGTGCTGTCCAAAATAACTTCCAACTGTCAGTGTGAGGTAATTCTAATGTAGCTTGGATTGTATCGAAAGGGATGAGAAGGTACTAATCCATGGCAGGGATCAGGGGCTCTTTTTGGAGGGAATCATCACGATGCAATACCTCAAGTAACTTTTGTTTTGCTGCTCCTTGTTCCTTAAGCCATTCATTGCATATTGTAACCTTTTTCCTATCGGGATGCTGACATCTTTTTGTGTAGCTGACCTCAAACATTGAAGAAATGGCAATCCCTTGGAAAGTTCTGATGATTCATTGGTTCTTTGAATACCATTTAGAGCCAAATATTCGTTCTTTACCTATATTTATATGCAGTCAAAATTAATTAGGCGATGAGTTACTTTCCTACGGTTTAGACGTCTAAACTCTTCCTTCTAGATTTGCCTTTAAGATTTCTCAATTAGCATGATGTTTATTTTCACTTGCAGCATCTTTATATATACTATGGTGTTGCTACTGGTATTAAAAAAAAAATGATGATTAAATGTTTACATATTGTTACCAATTTAAGAAATTAATTGGTATATAACTAGGATGCTATAGGCCCATAGTTTAATTAACTTGTTCATAATAATTTGTTTAGTTTAAATAAAAGGAAAGGCACATTTTGACTTCCATGTACTATTATGTATATTTTTTATTTTGCACCCTTGTATTTTCATTTTGGTCCATTGCACTTTTATACTTTTTTTAATACATTTAATCCTTAGGAAGGTTTTGTTTATATGTAAATTAAGACTAAGAATACACAACTATTCTAAGCACACTAACATAGGATTACAATTGCCATTACAACTCTTTATTACATTGAAACCCCGCTAATGACCCTTATTAACCCAATAACATTTGTGACTAGTGATGTAACTCTAATGAATATGGACACAAAATGTGGCTTGTTAAATAATTATTATATTGAAAATAGGGTTTAAAATATGCTCCAGGTCATGTCAAGGCGTTTTCCCATGTATTAAGCCTTTGGTTTCCATTCAAAGTTTGCAGTTAAACCTTCCTGTGTAGAAATGAAGGTTGTTGCGGTTGCAGTAGAAGCTTGTACCTCCATTTTGGTGCAAGTTGTTCCTTAGTGCGAACATAAACAAGAAGAATTAAAAACAAATAGGGATACACAAACCTCAATAAAAAAAAATGACTCACAATATGATCTTGAGATAACAAGATCAATGACTAAATCGAAGGATAGAAAATTTGAAAAACAAGAAGGACAAAAGACAAAAGAAATAAGAAACTAAAAATTTGCAAAAATAAAAGACAAAATGGATACGTAGAATTGAAACAAATAAACCTTAATTTGAGCCAAGCTTTGATGCCATTTGATGAGAAATGGAGAATTCAAGAAAAGTGCCCCGATAGCTGAAGAATGACGGTGCATATGAGATGAAAAATCAATATCCTTGATCATTTGAACCCCGACCCATGCTCTTAAGGAAATTTCAAATCAATTTTCAATTCAGACGTCCAACCTTCACCTCATGTTTGCAAGTCCAAACAACTAAGGCTATCATGGATACCTTGACCCTTTAAGTCAATAACAAACAAGCAACAAAGGTTTGTAGATGCCACAATCTATCGTCTGAAAATATAGATTGATAAATCTGCACATTGCTAACCTAGTTTGCATGAACTCACAAGTTTGATATGAACCCATGGTTAAACAACAAAAGAGAAAACACTCTTATTTTCTTTAATCTTCCATGAATCCAAGCCTCTTTTACAATGAGTGAATGATCTTGTTTATATAGAAATCAAGACTAAGAACACACAACTATTCTAAGCACACTAACATAGGATTACAATTGCCATTACAATTCTTTATCATACTAAAACCCCACTAATGGCATTTATTGACCCACTAACACACATTTATGAATAAATGATGTAACTCTAATAAATATGGACACGAAAGGTGGCTTATTACATTGTTATTGTACTAAAATATGGTTTGAAATATGATCTAGGTCGTGCAATCACATATCCTATGTCACAGTTCGATTCACCCATCACATGAGTATCCACATGTCTATTCTAATATCTTATATCAAGTAGCATGAGACTCACTGCCTCTCACTATCGATATCATATACGCATCAAGGAAAATGAACAAAGGTGATAGTCTACGGATTAAAACTATCCATATATTAATCCAACGACTATGAGCATTTAATAGCAAATGTACTAAATGAATTTTTCACTCATAGTATCAACTGTTGATAATAAACTCATTCAACATCATGCTAAAGGTAAATACTTTAATAAACAAAATCTTTATTTAAATGAATGTTATTTTAAAGCCATAGGGATAAAAGAACAATGTCATTTTACATTACAAGAATGGCACTAGGGCACATCTATACTAACAATCTCCCACTTGCACTAGTGTCATTTACTACAATATCAAAGACCTATCTTTTCAAGATGTCGGTCTAATTGTAGTTAGGTGAGGCCCTTAGTCAATGGATCAACTATATTATTATCTGAAGCTATTTTACACGAGTACATTGCCCTTTCCTACAAGTTCTCTGATAATATGGAAGTGCCTATCTATATGTTTGGATTTATAGTGAGATCTCGACTCCTTTGCCAAAGTGATGGCTATATTATTATCGTAGAAGAGAGGGACTACCGACCCAATGACAGGAATTACTCCTAGTTTGGTGACAAACTTTTGAATCCAAACATCTTCTTTAACAGCATCCGATACGACTATATACTTGGCCTCTGTAGTGGAATCAACAATGATACTTCACTTAAAACTCTTCCAGCTCATTGCACCACTATTATAGGTAAAGAAAAACATAGAGATAGTCTTTCTATCATTCACATCTAACTGGAAGTCAGAATCTCTAAAATATACAAATTGTAAGTCACCTCTTCCATAAGTCAAAACTAGATCCTTAGTTCTTCTTAAGTACTTAAGGATAGCCTTAACTGCCACCCAATGCTCAAAGCCCGAGTTAGACTGAAACCTGATAGTCAAACTAACAGCTTAGGAAATATCTAGCCTAGTAAACAACATACCATACATTAGGCTTCCTATAACCGAAACGTAAGGAACCTTCGCCATCTCCACTATGTCCTCAACTATCTTATACATCTCCTTTGATAGGAGGATACCATGCCTAGAAGGTAATAATTCCCTCTTGGAATCAAGCATGTTGAACCTCTTCAATGCCTTTTTCAACTAAAGAATTTAGGAAAAACCTATCATTCTCTTTGATCTATCGTTATAGACTCGAATCCCGAAAATATAGGTAGCATCCCCTAAGTCTTTCATTGAGAAGATCTTAAACAACCATATTTTCGTCATATTGCCAACATCATTCCCAATCAGTAGAACGTCATCCATATACAAGACCAAGAAAGTGAGTTGGCTCCCACTAACCTTATTGTAAACACATGGCTCATCCTTATTCTTAATAAAATCATAAGAACGAATAGCCTCATCAAAATAATGATTCTAACTCTTTGAGGCTTCTTTTAGATCATAGATAGATCTATTACGCTTGCACACTTTTGAGCTATCTTTAGATTCAAAACCCTTAGATTGCTCCATGAAAATGTCTTCCTCAACATAACCATTAAGGATGGCGATTTTGATATCCATTTGTCAAACCTTATAATCATAATGTACATCTATAGTAGGAAGAATATAAATGGATTTAAGCATGGCTATCAGCCAGAAGGTCTCCTCATAGTTGATCCCTTGCCTTTGGCGAATCCCTTTCGCTATAAGCCTAGCTTTATCGGTCTCTACTTTCCTGTGTGCACTAATCTTTCTCTTAAAGATCCTTTTATAATAGGTACAATACCTTAAGGTGGATCAACAAGTGTCAAGACTTGGTTTGCATACATGGAATCCATTTCGGTCCTCATTGCCTCAACCCATCTTGAAAAATCTTTATTAGATAAAGCTTCATTATAAGTAGTAGGATCATCAACATAACTACTCTCTTCATAAATATGCAACTCTTGCATATCATGAAGAAAGTTATAACTCTCCGAAGGAAGAGACACCCCTACTAGTCTTTTCAAGAGTTAGTGTGATGACATTCTCGATTAGAATAGGCTCTTTGGGTTGATTAATATCCATTTGATAAATTTGTTAGGCTTCCTTAGATGGTTCTTCATCTAACATTATCTTCCTTCCTTTGCCACCTTCTTTGAAGAACTCTTTCTCAAGGAAAATAACATATCTGCTTACAACAATAACTTGTTTAGCAGGAAGATAAAAGCAATACCCTAAACTATCTTTAGGATATCCAATAAACCATCCTTTAATCGATTTTACATCCAACTTGTCCAATTTCAGCTTTTTGATAAAAGTTAGGCATCCTCAAATCTTAGCATGTTTAAGACTTGATACCCTACCATGTCATATCTCATATTGTGTAGCAGAAATGGACTTGGATGGAACATGAGTAAGGATATAGGAGCCTGTTTGGAGTGCATAACCCTAAAGTGAGATAGGAATATTGGTGTAGCTCATCATTGAATGTACCATATAAATAAAGTGCTATTCGGCCTCTCGGATACACCATTTAATTGCGGTGTTCCAGGCGGTGTGAGTTATAATGCAATACCATGTTCCTTAAGAAACTCAATTAACTCAGTACTTAAGTATTCACCTCCTCGATCCGATTAAAAAGTTTTAATACTTTTCCTAGATTGGTTCTCTACTTGGGCTTTGAATTCCTTAAAATTTTCAAAGGATTTACTCTTGTTCTTCATAAAAAAAAAGTGCCTATACCTTAATAGATCATATATATAAAGGTTATAAAGTAGTAGAAACCACCTCTAGCCATTTCACCAAATGGCCCACATACATCACTATATATGATTTCCAAAATATCCTTAGCTCTTTTCGTTTGACCAACAAATGATGATATAGTCATCTTGCTTTGAAGACAAGTCTCATAATTCAGATTGGATGTTGATTCAAGATTGGTTAAGATTCCTATCTTTTTCAACTTCGTGATCTTATCCTCCGCAATATGATATAATCTTAGATGCCATAGACATTTAAAGTTAGAGGTATTTTCAATTAGCATTGCATTTACATTACTCACATTGGTTAATAGCTCATTGCTATTGAACATATTATCAATATAATATAAACCATGTATTAAATAACCCTTGCCTACCATTTTATTTCCAAAATGAATGTTACATAAATCTCTGCATGCAAAAGTGGAATTCATACCCCTTCTATTTAAACTA
>CATIWK010276943.1:0-14111 GCA_949634005.1 Mallotus japonicus
TACCCAAAACATTGGAGTAGATGACAAGTGCATGCCATGTGGTGTTGTCTAATAACTTGCTGAGATTTAATTTGACTTGCTAATTAATGACTTAAAACTTTTTTTTTTCTTTACAAAAAACACATTGTTTTTAAACACTAAAGATCCATCATCAGACATCAGCAGTACCTTCTCTGCTTTTAACTTTGCATGAAGAACTCCTCAGGAATTATGTGTGTAGATATACCCTTTCCATGCATAGTTATACACTTGTGTATCACAGCAAATCAAACATGAAAATGTTGAATGTAAAAGGATTGAAGTTAAGAACACAAACCTAGAGCAAGGGCAGCAGGAACCCAACCACCAGTTTTAGATCTGTCTGCAGGGAAACCCTTGTAATCTACAGCATCAGCAACAGTCCAACTCATCTTCTCAGCCTGAAAGAAAGCTCACATGTATATATGTAACTGAGACAAGCATTCCTTAAAATGATAACTATAAATATATATAGCTAAGCAGAACACATAGAAGTAGTCGCTATAGTGGGTGTTAACTAACAAACTAACCATAATTCAACTTTGAACAGGAAAATGTTAGCCAAAATCTTGACTAAGAAAGCTAGAATACTTGAAGTATAGATGCTTGAGTTTTCTTTAACTTCTTCTGGAAAATGTAATTCTTCTTCAAGTCACACCATAAAATGCCTTGGCAACTTCCCCTTTTTATAGGCTAGGAGCAGCAACTGTAGAACATGAAAAAGAAAAAAAAAAAAAGGATTACCCTCCACTAAGTATATAATTGAGAGGATGTCCATGGATCACTGCTTGTGTTGATGATAATGGGTTGGGATTAGTCCTATCGCATATTTGAAAATTGGAAGGTTCTGGGACTGAATATATGTATATAATAATTATAAATCTTGCTCAAGTAGCTAGAGATATTTGTTGGGAAAACTGTCCATATAAAAAGGTGATATTGATTGAGAAAGGGAACAACAAATTGAATCTACGGACAACACGCAACACCAAAGCCATTAGTTTTGCTATCCCTCTCTTTGTTTTGTGGCAGAACGGATAGGTCTTTTGGCTTGGGAGATTGTGAACCACAGTCCCTGGCTGGGTGGCTCGCTGGCTGGTTGGCTGGCCTAGCTTTGATAGCCCATGTTAGTGCATTTCATACCCCACTAACCAAAAAGCAATGCAGTTACTCCCCATATCTTTTGTCCTTGCTAGCTGGTGTATGAGATTGAAAACAAAGTGAAAGAAATTAGAAACAACAATGGAACATGTAAAATTGATTGATTTGTGAGGTTGTACCTAATGCAGTTAAAGAAAACAATGTGAATGTAGCGAGGGAATAGTTAAGTGGTAACTCTTCTTCATGAACATTCTGAGGAACCTAATCTTTTTATATAGTTAATGTATATGTATATATGTATATGTTATTTTATTAACATGTGGAAGCTATATGGATCCTAATTATTTTTAGGTTTGAGTTGAATAGATTCTTAAAAAAAAATTAAAGAGAGCAATTAACACCAATTTTTCTATATTTAAAACTCAAATTTAATATATTACTTAAAAAAATTTCAAATAACTTCTTATAACTTAGACTAACAAGTATCTGTACATTTTTTTAATAAAATAGAATATTTAATAGCATTTAAATGGAGAGTTCAAGACTAAAAGAAGATGCAAATACTAGTCTCCTTGTACAGTTTAACGGTCAAGACGTGTGATATATGTAGATTGAAGGTGCAGATTCAAACCTCCACTCTTCCTACACTCTCCCTCAACATGGCATGAGAATAACTACCAAATTAAAAAAAATACCCGAATAAAACTCAACGCAAAGGATCAGTCATACTCTTGATACATTCATATACTCTAAAACTTTACATAGAATGAGAAACTTCAAAGATGTATCCATCCATGAATTGAGAACTCTTAATATAATCAAGGAAGAAAATAAAAATGCGAAATATTAGCATTGTAAAGTATTATTCTTTTTAGTCCCATATACAAATTAATAGTGACTTTAAGTGGCACTTATAAATAGAGTTAAAAAATATATATAATACAAAATAAATTAATTTATGTTCAAATTGATACTAGTCTTTTTATATATCTTCTTACGTTTTATATATATATATATATTTTATAAAATTACAGGTATTCCCATACCATATTAACTACGGAAATCATTTTCACTCATATTTCATGATTGATCACTAGTCTAAAAGAATATATTATAAATTCAATTATTGAACGTAATATGTCTGAAATAAATAAAATTTCTCACTTATTAATATTAAAAATAATATATCAATTCAAAATTCAAATATAAATTAAAATATTAAAGATAGGTATTAGGTAATAGATATTGTTGTGGTGGATGCAAAAGAATGCAAGTCTCACCTAAAATTAGAGAATTATAAGTTGTGGACCTTATTGACATGATAGTTGACACTTAAAATTCGTGTATTTTTTTTTATATACTTATAAATGGAGTTGAATTCATGTAACACAAAACCAATTGGTTTGTGTTAAAATCCAATCTACACCACTTATAAACCATTGATTATTTTGTAAGTTTTCAACGTGAGATATATCCTCCAATAAAATTGTCTGTTTCCATAAGAGAATAATCGAAAAGGGTGTGCCGACTTTGCGCAAGTTAGGCTACTAGCCAAACATTTCAACTTAGTGAGAACTGAAAAGGTTGCAGCTGGGGCAGCACGCAATCTGCAAAATCTTGATCTTTATTATAGTCTTATGACAGGTTATAATCATTTGGAACGTTTTCCATTTTTTTTTTCTTCTTTTCTTAATTATTGCATTTCACTAGAAAAGGTAATACATATATACATATAGATGGTGTTTGGATTAGCTCACTGAGATAGATAATAAAGATTTTTTTTTAATCATTTATAATTTAGATGCTTGGTAAAATTTCAAATTTTAAATTTTAAAATCAACTGCTGATAACTGTTTTATTTAAAATAGTTACAAATTTAATAAGTTTTATTTTGAAGTTTTTTGTTATAAGCGGATAGATGATTTGTATTTATTTTTTATTTAGACAATTTTACCTTTATTAAAAATAACTAATAACAAATAACTTCATTTAAATTAAATGTATATAATTAATTTTTTATAGTTTACAATCAAATAAATATTATTTTAAGTTATAATTAATAATTAAATAATTATAATATGTATATCTATAATTATTTTTAAAAAATAATACAATATTATTTATTTTAGAATTTATTTTAAATAATTTTTATTAATAATTTTAGTAATATATAAATTCAAGATAATAAATTATTATTTAGTACCATATAATATTTTTAAATAATTTACATAACTAAAAATATTATAAAAAATATACAAAATTATATCTGAAAATAAATTGTACCTTTAATGGTCATCTAACATATTAACAGCAACATCTAACAAAATTTTAGCAAACAGTTCATATTTATCGACTATAAACTATCGTCTATTTATTATCCGCAACCGTTATCAATTATCAACTGTTATAAATAGTTAAATCAAATTGGCCTATAGTACCAAAAAAAAAAAAATGCAAGGCCTATAAATTGGACTATATATGTTGGTAACCACAAAAAATACACTTTCGATATTTCTGATATTTCTCTCGATATCAACAGTGTTCATAGCCTTAGATTTCAACAATCTTTTAAGGGGATGGCTACTGGTTTTCACCAGTAATCATCCCCTTTCCTTCTTCTTTTTCTGTTTCTATCTTTATTACTATGTTTTTATATCAATGTGATTTCTTTGTGGTATTGTTAATAACTTTTTTGTGCAAAAAGCGTTGCTTGTCTGCAACCTTATGTTTTGCTTTGGTTTTGGCTTCCTGGAATCATGAGATGGTTGAAGATCACCATCCTTCCATAGATCGGTGGAGATCTTCTCCAGATTTGGTCCAAAACCAATTGGTTACCCAGAGGTTGATCACAGTCCTTCTTCTTCGCCTGCAACTGCTCCTAGATCGTCTGGACATAGTCTGCATGGTTGCTGCGGCATGGAGCTTTTCTATTGTGGTTTGGGAGAAGGGAATTGGTGTCTTTATGCCTGCCTACCCTGTTATGGCGCTTATGCCATGGTTGGAGTTTATAAACCTTCAGGACTCTTATCAACCAAGATCCCTGGATTTGGTTGGTCCTTTGAAGGCAAAACCAAGATCTCTTTGGCTCCGATTTGCTCTTCGATGGAGCTGCTACTCAGGTCTCAACCTTTGCCGTCAATGGAAGCTGCTACTCTGCTTCTTTCTCATCCTCCAACATGCTAGGGTTTTCTCTTTTCCCTCTGATGTATTTGGACTGTATTTCTACTGTATTTGTGTGATCCATGGGCTCTATAATCTTATCCTATGGGCTTTGTATGTATTCTCTCTTATGTTATGAATATATCTACTTATAGTTCGAAAAAAAAAAATATAACGACCACAAAGAGAAATAGAGTTTAAAAAAAAAAGAAATAGAGAAAATGATTGTATAATTACCTATACTATATGGTATAATTGGCTATATTTAATATAGGTTTGACCATAAATGGGTTTTTTTTTTTAACACGTGCATACGGTTGGTACATAGTAGGCACTGAAATAGGGAATAAGAAAGGTGACAGATACAATCCCTGATCTTTTATGAATCTTGAAAAGATTAGAGTACCACAATATTTGGGTGAGGTGGCCAGGGCGTTGGGGGTGTTGGATGAGGTTGGGGGATCAAATCCCCCTCCCCTCAACCTCCCCAATTTCCTTTGGTCAAAAAAAAAATTTAGGTATCAGATGGTTGAAAAAGAGTAAAACGAGTTGCTGTCAATAATTCTTCTTTTTTTAAAGGAAGATTTTGCTTTGGTAAGTAAAATTGGTGATATGCTAAAAGGTATTGCATAGTTAACTTAAATAAAAGCTTGAATCAATAGTGTAAATAATTTTTTTTAATAGGTGGTCATATGATCTAAATTTTTTTAATAGTATAAATAATTTAGTTCAATTTAGTGTAGGAATATGAGAGTGATTAATGTCTCTTAATAATTAATTTAATGTGATTATATATATATATATATATATCATGGCTCGAACTCTGGACGTCACTTAAATAAAAATAATTTTTTATCAGATGATCCACACGATTATTAATAATGGTGTAAAATTTATTAAATTTGTGTAAAGAATGTTATAATGAGAGATTTTATATTTAAATTTTTAATAAGTTAAATTATTTTTGAGCCATAAGTTATAAGGTATGAGCTGAAATTATTTTTATATAATTTCAAAAAAAAGGCGTTGCATATTAATCAAAATATTATCAATGCAATTTGCAAGTTGCAGGCTAGCAGCTAATATGTGAGCAAGATTGCGAGATTGAAAAAGCATACAATAATGAATCCCCCCCAAAAAAAAAAAGCATATTTATACCTTTTCTATTAGCATTATATATAACTTGCAGCTAACATGTGAGCGAGGTTGCGAGATTGAAAAAGCATATAATAATGAATCCAAAAAAAAAAACATATTTATACCATTTCTATTAGCATTATATATAAGAATAAAAATTAATTGACTAAAGCATAGCCGCACACCAAAAGTTATCAAAGAATACTTGAAACAACATTAAAGTCTATCAATAATTTATATATTCAGTTTATAAGAAGATTATATAATTTAATTAATACAATGATAGACTATGTAACCAGATATTTATCCCAAAATAATTTCACTAAAATTCAAACTCGACACTTTTATACACTTGTATGAAAAGAAATGATAGATAACCTACCTTTACGTCAATTATAATATTTATTTATTGAAAAAAATCATCATAAACATTGGATAAAATTTTTCATACATATCAATAACTTTCATTAGCTATATATATCATCCTTATAAATTTTTATAAGTTTTTTTTATTAATAGAGAAATTATATGATTATATAATCTAAATATTGGTGGATTGTATAATAAGAAATTTTTTAAATTAAATAGGAATAAATAGTGGTATTCAAATTTTGAGATAAAATTCGAATTTTGCATATTAAAATGACCATTTAATGATATAAATTTTTAAAAGTTGGAAAATTTATCCGCACACGTATACACCTGTAAACACATAATCATTTCATAGTAAATAAAAATTTCTCATTATTTAAAATGATCACAGGCTCTTGTTGGCACATGCTCTTGAAGACTATTGAAACCTTGGGAAGAATGGAGTTTAGAAATATATCTGTCAGAATGTAGGATCAAAGAAAGGTGCGTGGCTAGTGAGAGAGTAGTGAAATGATAACTTCTCTTTAAAGATATTATGTGTGCATGAATCGATTGTTACTGTTATAGATTTTTAAAAAAATATTACTTTCTGTTATACAGTACATTGATTTTTAGATAATATGATATTTTATTAAAAAAAAAAGTTGTGTATAGGAAAAAAACCTGGAAAATGCTACAGCAAAACTATAGGTTGACTTGATGGGCAATGATTAGAGACTAAATCATGGAGATGGAAGTAGGGCCATGAAAGTTGACATTTTGACACAACTCACTCTCTCTATCTCAACTCAACATCTACATTGCTAGATCTCTATCTCAACTCAACATCTACATAGCTAGCCAGCTCAATGCGCAGGTACACTACAAACTACACATAAAAGCCACCCATGCGAGCTGCACGTGCAAGTACTGCACACATGTGAACAAACCCAATGCAATGCAATGCACCTGCACACGTACCAACAGACCAGCACTTAACCTCAATCATGCATATATATACACCGACCACCAAGCAATAGAGGAACATGCAACATGAGAAATAATGGTTCCACTTCGCTTGGAATTTATAAATAAATAATAATCAACAACAAGCAAGACCCATCGCCGGAACGCTAATGGAGCCTAGCCTAATTGGTGAGGTGGAGACTTCATGACTTTTTAGATCATAAATTTAATATTTGGTGGGCAAATTTGACAAAAATTTTATATATATATATTCTATAATTTAATAGCTAATTTACAACAGTTTATAATAATTATAGTTATTGAAAATCAATATAATAGTATTTGAAATGGTTATGATCTCTCCGAATGATGACCAGACACAAAAAAGACCCATCACCAGACAACCCACCTTATGGGTGCTCCATCTTTTTACTTATTTTCTTTCTTCTTGTTAATTCTGACCTCCACTACATATGTGTGTGTATATATATATATAAAGATATTGCATTGCAGGCATGAAGATATGTTTGATCCCCTTTTGACTTTGACACATCGAACTATTGAAGGAAAAAAAAAACAATCACAACCACCTCTGGTATCGGATCATCTCTATCTTTTTTTAAACTTATGTCGGTTCGACTTAGATTATATTTATCATTATCAACTATTATATATTTATTACAACTATTATCAACTATTACAATTATCAACAACGATTATTATTATTATTATATAACCTAGTGTGTATTAGGCTTGAACATTTTAGTTCAAGATATTAATAACACTGGTGTTTGAACCCGAAACTTTTTGTCCCGGTCCATCAACTTGAACCATCACTATGATGCAAGGAAGATTATTTTATTGTTATTTCCTTTGTTTATCAGTGTCATTCTATTATGATAGAGTCCTTTGGTTGCAACGTGTCAGCATCAAATTTTATCTTTCTTATATTCCCTTATTTTGTCTTCTTAGCTGGCATTGAATGCCAAGAGTGTGTAATGGTATATGTAGCTGCTACCCACAGCTGGAATTTTCAAGTTGAATGATAGCAAAATTCCTCTCTTCTCTCCTAATTCTCTGTGAATCCTCTCTCTAATTCTTCTTCTCTTTTGTGATCCATTTGATTCAACTTTTAGTTGGATCATTTGGTATCAGAGCTTCTGATCCAATCTATAACCCGCCACATCCAAACCTTCACACCTTCCGCCATGGCCGTCTCTGATAATACCAGAGCCCAAGAACTAAAAAAATTTGAAGAATCCATTAAGAACATGGTGAAGGGAGTGTTACAAGAGAATAGCAAAAAGCAGGACCAAGCTATTGAAGATATGAAGAAGTAGCAAGAATCCATGCTTAGCGAGCTTAAAACGCTTATTTCCTCCATTCACCCAGAAACTCAAACCCAAACCCATACTACTACCTCTCCATATGGTGCTCATAATCCACAAATTCGAAATACACCACCACCTTATATTGATTTAACCCATCCACCCACTCAAGAAACTGGAGGTTCTAATTACCAGCTCGCTACTCGATTTACGAAGGTGGAGTTTCCCAGATTTGATGGCACAGATCTGGAAGGTTGGTTGCTCAAGTGTGACCGATTTTTTCAGATTTATTACACTCCTCTCACTGCTAAAGTGAAGCTTGCAGCGATACACATGGAGAGTCGAGCTCTTCAATGGCATCAGTTTTTTCTTAAGAATCGAAACAAGGTTGATGAGCCTCCATAGGAGGAGTATGTGTAGGGCCTTGAAGGGTCGATTTGGGGACAGAGTCTATGAAGACCCAATGGCAGATTTGAAGAGTTTAGTACAGCATGGGTCTCTTCAAGATTATCTAGAAAAATTTGATGTTCTTTCCAGCACGGTGACATTAACAGTAGAATATGCATTGAGCTGCTTCCTCAGTGGACTTAAGGATGAGATACGCATTCCACTCATAACGCTTGGCCCCAGTACACTTCAACAAGCATACGCCTTAGCGCGAATGCAAGATTCTTATATTTCTGCTACAAAATCCAGCAAGTCTTACTCTAATCGACCACCACCATTGTCCCAAACACAAACCAACCCAGCCACCAAACCACCTCTTCTTCCTACACCCACTACCTTAACCAGACATAATTTTTTCCCTCCAACTAGAACCCAAGGCAACCCACCAGCTACAAATCCAAAATCATTACCCATAAGGACCAGGCGCCTCACTGATGATGAAATTAATGACAAATAGGCCAAGAACCTCTGCTTTTGGTGTGACGAAAAATTTTTCCCTGGTCATCAATGTAAAAGGAAGCAGTTGCACATGATTATAGTGCAAGAAGTGGTTGATGAGGATCCCGAAATGCTGCAAGAAAATTCTCCTGGAATAATGAAGATCCTTCCACTATTCCCACAATATCTCTCCAAGCCATGGGAGGATTTGCTGAGCTGACTTATCAAACCATGCGTGTTGTGGGAAAGCACAAAAAGAAGACAATTCACATTTTAATAGACTCTGGCAACACACATAATTTTTTGGATCTAGCTTCGGCCAAGGGACTAGGTTATTCTCTTCAGCTCATTGATCCAGTTAATATAACCATTGCCAATGGTCAAGAAATTGTTTGCCAACACATGTGTGAGCAATTCAGTTGGGAGGTGCAGGGCTGTCATTTCATTACTAATTTCCTAGTAATGCCACTAGGGGGTGCAAAATGGTGCTTGGAATTCAGTGGCTAGCAACCTTAGGGGATATCATTTGGAATTTTAAATCCTTACAGATGACATTCTTTATGGATAATGTACCTTATACCTTGTAGGGTGTCACCTCTACATCTGTTAAAGTCATCTCTGATGGTAATATGCTTCGCTTAATAGAGCATAACCCCTCTACCGCCTATGCAATACACACCCAGGAGACTACACAACCAGACCCTACTATACACACACCTGCAGCTGAGGTAACAGACCTTAACTTACTTCACTTACTCACTGAATTTGATTTTTTGTTTGCTACACCAACTAAACTTCCTCCCCATAGAGCCCAAAACCATAGAATTCCACTTTTAGAAGGTTCCAAACCAATAAATATCAGACCCTATAAACATTCTCCCCTGCAAAAATATGTCATCGAAAAGATGATTCAAGAGTTGTTAGTTAAGGGTATTATACAACCTGGTGTTAGTTCTTATCTTCACCCATAGTTTTAGTGAAGAAAAAAGACAACACATGGCGGATGTGCATTGATTACCGTGAATTGAACAAAAAACCATTAAGGATAGGTTTCCTATACCTATCATAGAGGAATTATTGGATGAGCTTCATGGAGCTGCAATGTATTCCAAAATTGATCTCACTTCGGGGTATCATCAAATCAGGATGCACCCTCCTAACATACTCAAAACTGTATTTTGCTCATATGATGGCCATTATGAATTTACTGTAATGCCTTTTGGGTTGACAAACACCCCATCTACATTTCAAAGTTTGATGAATGACATTTTTAGGCCATATCTCAGAAAATTTATGCTGGTGTTTTTTGACGATATCCTTATCTATAGTAGAGATATGCAGGAGCATTTACAGCACCTTAAGGTTGTCTTTCGTACACTACAAGAGCACAAACTATTTGCCAAGTGGATTAAATGCACCTTTGGAGCAACATCTGTTGAGTACATTGGTCACATAATCAGCAAGGAAAGAGTGGCCACGAACCCTAAAAAAGTTGAGGCAGTAGTGCATTGGCCTGTACCAGCTACTATCAAACAATTGAGAGGTTTTTTGGGGCTGGCTGGTTACTACAGGCTGTTTATCAAGGGGTATGGAGTCACAAGCAAACCGCTTACTGAACTTCTCAAGAAGGACAGCTTCAAATGGTCCTCTTCAGCCCAACAAGCCTTTGAGACACTAAAGAAATTGCTTACTACAACCCCAGTCCTTGCTCTTCCTTCTTCAAACAAGTAATTTATCATAGAAACTGATGCTAGTGATGTGGGTATAGGTGTTGTACTCATGTAAGACTTCCATCCCGTTGCTTATATTAGTAAGGCTTTTGCTCCTCGACATCAGTCCCTATCGGTGTACGAAAAAAGCTCATCGTTATTGTTTATGCTATAAAAAAATTGGACCATTATGTTGCACATAAGCATTTCATCATACAAATTGACCACCACAGCCTCAAGTTCTTGCTTGAGCAACGAATCACTATAGTGCACCAATATAAGTACATAGCTAAGTTGTTTGGCTATGACTTCGAAATTACTTACAAGAAAGGGCATAAGAATGTAGCGGCTGATGCATTATCGAGGCTACATGCTTCAGAGTTTACTGCCTTGATTGTTTCCATACCTGTCAGCAGCCTATTACCGGAGATTGAAGAAAGCTGGAATGTTGATAACAACATAAGAACTCTCATTAAATCACTAAAAAATGGGTCTAAGCAGCAAGGACCTTACACTTAGCATGGCAATTAACTAAGGAAAAAAGGGCAACTTGTGATTGGTAATGTGCCACAGTTGAAACTCAAACTTTTACAGTTACTACATGATTCTCCTACAGGAGGCCACTCTAGGGTACTTACCACTGTGAAGAGACTGCAACTACTCTTTTACTGGAAGGGACTGGAAAGAGACGTTCGAAATTATGTAAGAAGCTGCACCATTTGCCAAACTTGTAAACCTAAGAAAATCAACACCCCTGGACTGTTACAGCCCTTGCCAACCCCTGAAGGAATTTGGTCAGATATTAGTATGGATTTTATTGAGGGTTTGCCTAAATCTTATGGGAAGGAGGTGATCTTAGTGGTAGTGGATCGACTTAGTAAATACGCCCATTTCTTGGCATTAAGTCATCCTTACACAGCTGCTAGTGTTGCTAAGCTTTTCTTTGATAATATATACAAGCTTCATGGTCCACCCTCATCCATTGTAAGTGACCGGGACCCAGTCTTTGTCAGCATTTTCTGGGAAGAATTATTCAAACTTCAAGGGGTATAACTGTTGAGATCCTCTGCCTACCATCCTCAAATAGATGGACAAACAGAGGTAGTCAACCGATGTTTGGAAACTTACCTTCGTTGCATGATAAGTGAGAACCCTCAACAGTGGGTCAAATGGCTTCCCATGGCTGAATGGTGGTACAACACCAATTTCCATTCTTCAATTCAGACTACTCCATTTGAGGTGGTGTATGGTATACCCCCACCATTACGCATACCATATATTCCGGATGACTTTTCTATAGCTGCAATGGATCAATGCCTCAGTGACAGGGAGCTGGCACTTCAAATTATGAAACATCATCTCTAAATAGCTCAAACTCGCATGGAACAGTAGACTGACCAGCATAAGACTGATAGCAATTTCAATACTGGAGATTGGGTTTATGTGAAGCTTTAACCTTATAAGCAGCAAAGTGTGGTACAATGCAGAAATAAAAAGCTTTCTCCTCTTTATTTTGGTCCTTTCTATATAAAGGATAGAGTGGGATCTGTGGCATACAAACTCAGGCTACCTCCTAGTTCTAGTATTCACCTGTGTTCCATTTATCTCAGTTTAAACAGTCTATACCACCCAATATTGCTACCTCCACACAGCTGCCCACTTCCCCTACCATTCCGCCTATTCCAGTTGCTATTTTGGATAGGAAAATGGTAAGGCGAGGCAACCAAGCTACTACCAAAGTCTTGATTCAGTGGTCCAACATGACTCCAGAAGTGGCAACTTGGGAATTCTTGTTTGACATTCAGCAGCGATTTCCCAATTTCAACCTTGTGGACAAGGAAGATTATTTTACTATTATTTCCTTTGTTTATCAGTGTCATTCTATTCTGATAGAGTCATTTGGTTGTAACGTGTCAGCTCCAAATTTTATCTTTCTTATATTCCCTTATTTTGTCTTATTAGCTGGCACTGGCTGCCAAGAGTGAGTAACGGTATATGTAGCTGCTACCCACAGCTGGAATTTTCAAGTTGAATGATAGAAAAATTCCTCTCTTCTCTCCTAATTCTCTGTGAATCCTCTCTCCAATTCTTCTTCTCTTTTGTGATATATTTGATTCAACTTTTAGTTGGATCATTACTATCAACTTTGGGATGCACTTACATTATTATTAGTATTTGATAGACACATGTTCCCTTTCTTAAGGCTCCTCAACTGCAATAAATCATGTTAATTATTTAAATATTATGTATTTGAATAATGAAAAATTAATATATTTTATAATAAATGTAATTAATTATATATCTAAAACTAGGATTTTTTTTTAATTATGTATATGTTGTTTATATCTTAATTAGAAGCCTAGAAATAAAGTTAAGCTGATTTTTTTGTATCAATAGGTGATGAATATATGTTGTAAAATAAACACTCAATTATTAGAAACTATATGAATTTATGTTGAAATGTTTAATTTACAATAATGAAAGATTTTACAACTTGTTTGATCCCCTAAATTAATGAGATTGAACATTTCCAAATAAATGCATATGATTCAACATTATTTGATCCCCTCTTTATCTAAAACTTTAGAATAATAATATATTTGCATTCTTATGTAGGACCCCTAAGCACAATGTGTAACATTTTGAGTATTGCAGTGCTCCATCATTTTAATATTTATCCTAATTGAATTACAATTATAAGCCTAATAATTTCTTAATTCAAAATCTTATCATTTATATATATTACTCACAATATGCTCATACCAACTCATATTTAAAAGAAATCTATTAATTTTTTTTGGCTATTACAAATTAGAAATGGAAGGATCTAAATCCAAATCCCCAGAGATGCTACAGGCCAAGCATCAATGGCGATTACAAGTTCATTCTTTTTATAATTTTTTGTTAATGCTTTACAAATGAACTCTTTAAGTTCATCATCACAGATAAAATATCCTAGCTAGCACTGGTGTACTATTAATGTATAGAGTTTGGGGGGAGCCATGCATATATTAGTTGTTAGCTGAATAGTTATGGACTTAGGAATCCAATCCCTAAGAGAGCAAATTTCAAAAATTTCTCAAACCATAACTCTAGATCTAATCTAGGATTCCAAAAGCCAAGATCTAAGTTGCAATTAACACACAACTAATGCACAAACATAAAGGAAATGAAAAGTTATGGAATTACTAACCATTTCTATGAGTTTGGTGTAGACTACATTTAATCTACTACAATGGATGTCCACCATGATTCATCCCATGAATCATCCTCTTGGAGCTCCCCACATGTGAAGCCTCTAGCTTGAAACACCAAGCTTCACCTCATCTCCATCTTGCCTTGATCAATTGGTTACTAGCTTGCCCTCTCCTTTGACCTTGAAGCTAGCCCTCTTGATCTTCCATGGCAAGAGCTTGAAGGCTTATTTCTTAAGGATATGTGTTTAGCTTTTTGGTTG
>CATIWK010276970.1:0-13995 GCA_949634005.1 Mallotus japonicus
GGGCCAGTCTACACTACCTAAAGTTGGACAAATAAATATGGTGGAATTATGGAAAGCATGTTGGCTAATGATATACTGTGGTTGAGGTTGTGAAAATGTTAGGGTTCTGCTACGATCCTCCACCCAAAACTTTTTCTGCATTCATTTGTTATCATAAATTGTTATTTCAAGTATATGTATGAACTGCATGTATAATTTAAATAAATATTATATCTAATTATATGATTGATGCTTGAATGTCTGTGTTTAGGGTGCGTGTATATATAATAATAATTCACTCAGCGAGGTCTGACCCACCTCAATTATTTTTTTACAGGATCCTCTAGTTCAGACCTTCCTATTATTATTCTTTGCCGGTCTTCTTCCGCCCCGGCTAGATTATGTAAATTTTATATTTGAACCTTTGTTTATACTCTAGAAGCTGCAGTAGTAGTATTTGACTGTTGTAGTATTTAATATTGTTTTATAACTGAGACGTGTTTAAAAGATTGTGAATTGTTATATTTTATTAAATGATATGAGATTTCATTTTATTAATTAAAATTTTAATTCAGAGGTATTTTTGTGATGTGTTTGTGTAAGTTTTATTTTTAAGGCTTGCTACGGGTTCTGGATTACAGTAATTCCCGTTCCCTAGCGCCGGTCGTGACTCCCGGGTTTGGGTCGTGACATGTAATTATCCTATTATTATGCTAATAAAATTGCATCTTTGTTTCTTCTCTGTCTCCTTTTCGGTCAATAACAACACGGTTACTATAGAAACATTAACTGGCTCTAATTATAAATCATGGAAGAGAGATGTAGAGTTGGCCATGGAATTAGTTGACATAGATTTAGCAATGGTCACTCTTAAGCCAGATGATCTCACTGATGAAAGTACTGATGTGGAAAAGGAGTTTTATAGAACATGGTACAAGTCGAATCGCATGTGCTATTTGACTATCAAAATATCTATTCCTGAGCATCTGCTCAGTGGTCTGCTCGTGACCACTATTGAAAAAGATTTTCTTAATGTTGTGTCCCAGAGGTTTAAGGTATCAATCAATTCTGAAATTGGTTCACTTATGAAACGATTGTAGTCTATGAAGTATACCGGCACTAGAGGTGTTAGAGAGTACATTCTCACAATGGTCCATATTCAAAATAAGTTGAAATTTTTGGACATTCTGCTTCCTAATGCTTGTATAATACATCAAGCATTGAACACTCTGCCACCTGAGTTTGGCACAATTGTGACTACTTACAATTCAAAGGAAGAAGCATGGAATGTGAATGATTTCATTGCCATATGTGTTGCTGAAGAGGACAAGTTGAAGGAGGAGAATCTAAACACATCACTCCTCGTGTCCAAACCTCTTAAAAGGTACAAAGGTAAGAAATCTAAATTTGCTGGTTCGATGTCTGCTTTTGTTGCTGTTCAGGGCCATCCTAGACAACTTATTCGGTCTAATGTTTTGGGTGCTGCTAAAGTTCCTTTTAAGAATGAACTGAAGTGTTTTTTCTGTAAGAAAAAGGGTCATAAAACACATGAATGCGTCAAATATAAAACTTGGTTAGAGAAACGTGAGCATACAAATAACTCATTGGCTCTCATGATAAATGAATCCAATTTTATTCATACCACATCTGGCTCTTGATGGGTGGATACTGATGCAAATAAACATGTTGCTACCACATTGGAGGGGTTCATAATCAAGCGGAGGCCAAATGAAGATGAGTCAAAGCTCACAGGCATCGATAATAAAAAGGTGGGTGTACTTTTTGTAGGAGATGTGTGTTTAAGTTTAGATATTGGTTTTAAACTGGACTTAAAAGATGTGTGTTATGTACCTTTTGCCAGAAGGAATATAGTATCAGCATCAAAAGTTGGTAAATATGGTTTTGAATTTTGGGTTAAGCCTTCTAGTGTGTTGGTGCTTTATGACAATAAAATTGTTGTTAATGGTATTTTGTCTTATAGTTTGTATAAATTATGCTTATCTTTAAATGAAGTATGTTCCACCTCATATAACGTTGAGCATAAAGTTTCTAAATGACCTTTTACGAAAGAAAAGTCTTCTATATTATGGCATAAAAGACTTGGCCACATTTCTAAAGAAAGAGTAGAAATATTAATAAAAGATAATATTCTGCCTATTCTTGACTTCAGTGATCTAGAAACATGCGTTGACTGTTGTAGAGGAAAACTAACCAAGATAAAGAAAAAGGGATCTACGCGTAGCTTGTTAGTGTCAAATTATGCATAATTTTAGGACTGTATTTTACATGCATTTGTACATTTTAAACAGCATTTAGTATATAAAAGCATATAGAAATAGATACTTTTATGTTTTCTTTATTTTTGTTAGGGAAAAGAAGTTTTAAAGGTGATTAAGTGAAGATGAGAAGTAAAAGAGGAAGAAAGAGGCAGAGTTACAGCAGAGCAGTGTTCTACCACAATCACAGATATGCCCAGATGCTAGCCCCCAAGTGAAATCTAGCCTTTCACGAGTGTGGATCATACGCGAGTGCGGGTCCTGTAGACATTTACTTTTGTTGTGAGCGTGGCATGTGCACGATTGTGACCTTTTCACCAGGATGCATATGTTGCAAGCGCAACTTTTGCGCAATCGCGGCCTTTGTACGAGAGCCCTTCAAACACGAGCGTGGATCACCCATGATCATGGCTTGCACATTTCCAGTATAGAACATGCTGAGGTCTACTAATTCAGAGAAATATCCAAGGGGAGGTGAAAGGACATGTTCTAGAAGAGGCTAAAAATGATAAAAGGCCAAGAATTACTTGGGGAGGATGACACATTCTACACACTCACTCTCACACTCACAAGAAAGAAAAACAACACACAAAAGAATGAGAGAAGAGGAGAAAAGAGGAGAAAAAGAAGCTGAAGGAGAGACCCATTTGCAGATTCAAGATCCTTTGGATAACATTTCTTGCTCTTTATCTAATTCTAGTCTCTTGTGTGTAAATTGAATATTGAATGATGCATTTGATAGCCATTAGTGGCTAAGTTTATTAGTGTTGTTGGGATTTTAGAAACCCATTTAAATTAAGTTCATTTAATATATTAGTTCTTATTTATAAATTGCATATTGTGTTTGTTGAGCATATTGAGTATTGTATTGTGGCCAAATGCAATATATGTTTGAATCTATGCATTGAGAGATGGTGGATTCAATAGACCCGCAAATGCTTATTAGATTTATCAATGTCTTGAGAAAGCTTGTGTAGATCTAATCCTCTTTAAGTTTGCTTGTTGCCTTTCAAGTTAGATTTAATCTTGTTGTATAATGATGATGAGAATTAAGTCATATAGTGAGATTTGATTGATGCTTGTTTGTGAGATTAACATTGCTCGAGATAGATTGTTAATCGGTTTATGAAAGCTTAAGGTGTGCATTAGAACTTGAACTAATCTATTATTTAGCTTAATGATAACGTGGTATACCATTTCCCCAATAATATGCCTTTACCATTGATTATTTCCTTATTATTTTGATTTGCAATGGCCTCTTTTACATTCTTTAGTTTGTTTGTTAATTTGCTTATTTACTTGGCTTAAATAAACCACCATTAATAGCTCTAAACATATACAATTGAGATTAATAGGTGTTTAGTCCCTAATCCCTGTGGAAATGATACTCTACTCACTACTATATTACTTGTCGACCCGTGCACTTGCGGTCAGCAACATAGCTCAAATCTGTTGGAAGTTATCCATATAGATATAAGTGGACCCTATTCACCCACAATATGTAACAATAAATATTTTATAATATTCATTGATGACTTTTCTCGATATGGGTATATGTTCTTAATTAAAGAAAAGTCTGAAGCTCTTGACAAATATAAGATCTTTAATACAGAAGTTGAGAAACAGTTAGGAAGAGTAATCAAGAATGTGAGATCTGATAGAGTTGGTGAGTATTATGGCAAACAAAGTGTAAGTGGACAGGCTAAAGGTCCATTTGCCAAATACTTGGAAGAATGTGGAATAGTTGCTCAGTTGACTATGCTAAGTAGTCCTTAACAGAATGGTATGGCCGAAAGGCGGAATCGTACCCTTATGGATATGTTGAGAAGTATGATGTCCAGAACTAATCTACTAGACTAACTCTGGAGTAAAGCTATTAATACTGCACTGTACATTCTTAATAGAGTTCCTAGTAAGTCTGTTGTAAAAACACCATTTGAGTTATAGACTGAAAGGAAACCTAGCCTAAATCATTTTCGAGTTTGGGGATGTCCTTCGGAAGTGCGCTTATATAATCTAATTGAAAGAAAAATGCAACCAAGATCTACTCGTTGCTATTTTGTTGGATACCCAGATCATTCTAAAGGCTACAGGGTTTTACTGTAATGAAGGAGGTTCTAGAATTGTGTAATCTCAAACTACTAAGTTTTTGAAAATGGATGTATGTGATGATGTGCATCATCAAAAGGCTACTAGCGAGGAGCAGCAGACTAAAATTGTATATGTTCCTATGTCTATATAGCAAGAGACATTAGGGCTTGAACCTATAGTGGCTCCTGCGGCTCCTGTGATAGAGGAATAAGCACAATGTGCTCCAGCTCCACCCTCACCTCAAGAAATTGTTGCTGAAATTCCTCTTAGGAGATTTACTAGGACAAGGAGGACTGCTATATCCTTTGACTATATGATTTATTTAGGAGAAGCTGATTATGACATCAGTCATATTCAGGATCCAGAAACTTATGAGGAAGCTATTGCTGGGCCTCAGTCTAATCTGTAAAGAGATGTAAATGATAGATGAAATGCGTTCTATGGATTATAATAAAGTGTGAGAGCTTATTGAATTGCCTGAAGGTTGTAAACCCATTGGATGTAAATGGATTTACAAAACTATAAAAAGACTTCAAAGGAAATATAGAGCGGTTTAAGGCCAGATTAGTTGTAAAAGGATACACTCAAAGGGGAGGAATTGATTATAATGAAACATTTTCTCCTGTATCTTCCAAAGATACTTTTAGAGTGATTATAGCACTAGTAGCTCATTGTGATTTGGAGCTACATTAAATGGATGTAAAAATCGCATTCCTAAATGGAGAACTGAATGAAGAGGTCTATATGGTTCAACCAGAAGGGTTTTGTAAAGATGGTAAAAACCTAGTATGTAGACTCAAGAAGTCTATTTATGGCTTCAAACAAGGCTCTCGACAGTGGTACCAAAAATTTGATAATATAATATGTTCTATGGGTTTTGTTGAAAACAAGGTTGATAAATGCATATATCTCAAGGTCAGTGGGAGTAAATTTGTTTTTCTCATATTATATGTTGATGACATTTTACTTGCAAGTAATGATTTGGGCATGTTGCATGAAGTAAAGCAATTATTGTCAAGTCATTTTGAAATGAAGGATCTTGGAAATGCATCTTTCGTACTCAGAATTGAAATCCATAGAGATAGGTCTCAAAATTTATTGGGTCTTTCTCAAATAGCATATGTAGAACGAATGCTAAAAAAAATATCACATGAGTGATTGCAAACCATGTGATGTGCCCATTGCTAAAGGTGACCAATTGAGCTTGGCACAATGTCCTAAAATAAAATTGAGAAAAAATCCATACAAGTAGTGTCGTATGTAAATGTTGCTAGAAGTCTACTGTATGCTCAAGTATGCACTAGACCAGACATTACATATGTTGTTGGCATCTTAGGACGATATTTATCGAATCCTGGTAGAGGCCAGTGGGTAGCTGCTAAAAAAGTTTTGAGATATTTAAAGGGGACAAAAGACTACATGTTGACATACAAAAAAGTTGACATTCTTGAACTAGTCGGGTTTACGGACTCTGACTTTGCTGGTTGCTCTGACGATAGAAAATCTACGTTAGGCTACATTTTTATGTTTGCTGGTGGAGCAGTGTCTTGGAAAAGTGTCAAACAAACATTGATAACCTCTTCCACGATGCATGCTGAATTTATAGTATGTTATGGAGCAGTTGTACAAGCTACTTGGTTACGAAATCTCATCAGTGAAATGTCAATTATTGATTATGTCACTAGACCTATACAACTATATTGTGACAATCTGGCGGCAGTGTTATTTTCGAAAAATAATAAAAACATCTCAGGTCCTAAACATATGGAAATAAAATATTTGACCGTGAAAGAGCTTGTAAAGAAAGGTGATGTTATTGTAGAGCATATCAGTACTAAAGATATAGTTGCCGATCGTCTAACAAAGGGACTCTGACCCAATGTGTATCAGAAACATGTATTATCTATGGGTTTGGCTAAGTTTCTTGATACTCTTAGTTAGTAGGAGGTGTAATAACTCTGCAGTTAGTTATAAAGTATGTATATATACATATGTATATATGTTTGATATACTTGATGACTTAAAATAATAAAGAAATATCTTCTATTTTAATGCATCAAGATAAAGGAGTTGTTGAATAAAGACTTAGAATTTGTGTTAATCTTAAGTAAGTTGCTATAGGGCATAAATGTTAGTAACCAAAATTTGTATGTCATTGAAACACATAAAGTTTATCTCCAGATATTAAAGTTGTTATAAGGACATACAAATCTAAAGATGATTTTTGATGCATGCTTGTGCTGCATAAAGATAAAAAATCGTTGACTGACAAGATTTGTATGTCATCATGTCTTGCCACACTCCCACTTCGTGTTCATATGAATAGGATTTTTTGATATGTGTGATCATGGAAGGTTCTATATCCCTTTATGATGTAGTTTTCGCTGCGATTCCATATCAGAGATTCTATTAGACAGAACAAATGCTCTAGAGTCATTTTTATATAAACAAAAAACGGATATCCTTAAGGTTTGTATTTTGTTGTAAAATCTACAATTAATATCGCCCAAGTGGGAGAATGTTGTAAAATATAATTTTGGGCTTTATTAATTGTGGGTTACAACAAAATAAATTAGTTTATATAAAATTAGGTTGGACTCTAATCAATGATAAAGTGGGTATTGATACCTAAATTTCGACGGTTTCCCTAAAAATCTAGTGATGAAGGATTCATGTCAGTCAGATGTGCTTAGACTAAAATGAAACCCAAAGATACCAAAAAGAAACCTAAAGATACCAAAAAGAAACCCAAAGATACCAAAAAGAAACCAAAACCTCAAAAAGGCCAAACTGGGCCTGAAAAGGACAAAAAGTAGAGGAAAAGCCCATCGGGACGGGCCAACCCACGAGCTTGGGTTGATGACCCATGAGTGTGGGTTTTTAACCTAAGCTTATGGGTCAAAATGACCCATTTGCCCCTGCGTGGGTTCTTAGGTTTTGAACCCAAGAGCGTGGGTCTTGAACACAAGCTCATGGGTCCCTGGGCCTAGTTGATAAAAACACGAAAATTACCCATTTTTGGGAGATTTTGGCATATTTTTCGAGGCATCCTCTTAGAAAGAGAAATCACTACTGTTTGGGATGATTTTTTTTCTCTCTTTCTCACTCCTAAACCACTTGGAGACCCATTTATACCAAACACTCAACCAAAATCATTTTTCTCTTATTTTTATCTTAGGATTTAGACCATTAAATCCAAACCAAGCTCCATTTAAGTCAAAGCATGCATCAAGGGTAATTACCCAGTCCCTCTGAGGATCTCTCAATCATTTTCAATTAAAAATTGCATTTTTATCACCTTCTTCATCTCATTTCTATCATTTTCTTTATCATTTTTGCATTTTTATTTATTTATTATAAATATTCATTATTGTGGTGAAGTTGTGATTTTTGTGTTGATCTTGAAGTTCGAATATAAGATATGTAGAAGAAGTAGGTAGTTCGGGTTGAATCCGGGAGTGTTTGCATTCTTTTTTGCATTTTTCATCATTTTTGCCTTTTACATAAATATGAGTATTTTTGTGTAAAGTTAGCTTTTTTATTGTTATTTTTGCATTTTTTTTTATTAATTTTGTTATTTTATTTATCTCCTCCTTTGATAAATCTATTATTTTCATCATAAAGTTAACATTTTTATGGTGGAAATAATATTTTTATCTTTTTTAATATTTTCATTACCTTTGTTGCTATTTTTAATAAATCTATTATTTTTATCATAAAATCAACATTTTTATGGTGAAAATAATATTTTTATCATATTTACCATTTTATTTATGCCTCTATTTTAATTTTGCAATTTTATTTATTTTTATTATTTTTATTACATTTTCTTTGCTCTTTTTTATTGCATTCATGCTATTTGTGGTAAATTTAGCATTTTTATTATAAAGGTAATATTTTTATGGTAAAAATGTCACCTTTATCACTTTAAAATTTTTATTTCTGTAATTTTATTTATTTGTGCATTTTTTCTGCATTTTTATTATTTTTGTGGCATTTTTGCAATTTTTATTGCATTTATGCCTTTTATAGTAAATTTGGCCTTTTATCATAAAGTTCACATTTTTACGGTAAAAATATCATCTTTATTATTTTTATATATTTGTTGCTGTCATCTTTATTTATTTATATATTTATTTCTGTATTTTTACTATTTTTATTGCTTTTTTCGTAATTTTTATTTTATTTATGCTTTTTATGATAAATTTAGTATTTTTATCATAAAGTTTACGTTTTTATGGTAAAAATATCACCTTTATCATTTTAATATTATCATTTCTGTATTTTTATTTTGTTTTCATTAATATTCTTGCATTTTTACTTTTTTCTTACATTTTTATTATTTTTATTGCCTTTATGCCTTTTATGGTAAATTTGGTATTTTTATCATAAAGTTTTTTATTTTTATGGTGAAAATACCATCTTTATCATTTTAGTTTATTCATTCCTGCATCTTCATTTATTTAGATTAATATTTCTGTATTCTTATTATTTTTATTGCATTTTCGTAATTTTTATTACTATTATACCTTTTTTGGATAAAAGTTGTCATTTTTATCATAAAATAGATATTTTTATGGTGAAAATGATATTGTTATCGCTTTAATTATTTTTAATTCTGCATTTTATTATTTTTATTACATTAATTGCATTTTTATTATTTTCATTATCCTTTTCGATAAATTTATTATTCTTATCATAAAATTCTCATCTTTATGGTGAAAATGATATTTTTATCACCCCTTCTATTATTCCATTTGATTATTATTATTTTTATTGCTTATTTATTATTATTGCCATTTTTATTATCTTCCTTGATAAATTTATTATTTTATCATAAAGTTAATGTTTTTTATGGTAAGAATAATACCTTTATCACTTTCATTATTGTTATCTCATTATTTAATTTCCTAATATTTTCCTTATCATAAAAAAAAAATTTTTATAAAAAAAATATGACTTGGTACCAAAATATCCAAATTTCAAAACCTTGCATCATGCATTTTCATTATCATCCTTGTTTGCTTATTTATTTAATTATTCTCGTTATTATTTATTATTTCGAATCTATCGAATTTCCTTAAATGTGATGTGTGCTTGCATATGTGTGAAAACTAACCTTTGTTTTGTAGGATTATTAGAATAGGTTTATTTTATTTCCTTTTCTTTTTCCCTTTTGATGTAATTAATAGAATAGGCTTTTTCGAGGTAATGTAATCTTTAATCTCGATCCCCCCTTATTTTCTATTTTTGGTGTATTTATTAGAATAGGCCTTTTCTCGCGGGTTGTAATTCTTAATCCCTTTCCCCATTTTGTTTTGTTTATCTCTGTGTTTATTTCTGTTTATTATTTCTTGCATGCTTGTGTGCTACATGCTACGTGTTATATGCTTACTTGCTTACTTGTCTGCTTGTTTATTTATTTATTATACGATGTATGCTCGTCAATCCAATTATCCCGCACTTCCATTTCTAATTTAAACTGACTAATGATCGAGTGTGGTAAATGCATCATAAAACTGAAACTAGGGTGAAGTAGTGAATAAATAAGCAATGTGTATGATAAGGAGTAGGATAAGTAACTCCTACCCCCCGAACCTGGATTCTCTAGTTAAGGAAGTGGAATTTTAATTCACTTTCTCCTAATTCAAGTAGGGTAGTGACTCCAATTTACAAAGCCTATTCAGGCAAACCATCCCATAACAATAACAACGAAAACCGATAAGTGGTCATCATTAGCTTATGTGCCCCGATCCGATAAACGCACTGATCTTGTCCTGAACTCGATCCCCGTTCACAGGTTTTTGGCGACTCCACTGGAGAATACTGATTCGAGGGGTATGAACGAAAGACTGTTTCTTATTATGCATAACTTATTTATTCACCTTCACAACAGCATAACTGCATACTCACTACACTTATCATATGCACCCTTGGTCCCTGAACCCTCGATAATACTGAATGACATTGCCACCATGGTTCCATTCGAGTCACGGGGCGACAAGATCAGTATTATCACCTTTAGCCTTTACTCGACCAGGAAAAACTGTAAGGGTTAAAGTGATGCGGCCCGACTCCCAAGTCCAAAATGGGGTACATTTTTTCTCGAGTAGGTAAAAGAATGCTAAACTCACTGATTGAAATCCGTAACCTTAGTCATATGGAGGCATTCTCGCTAAAGGAGCCCTTAACCATAAGCCCGATGCAACCCATGTAGATAAACCAGTAGAAATCTCCCCTAGGATCCCACCTGGCTTTCGCATGCTATCCTTATCTTAATGAGGCCCATTTGACCTGACATCTACAAATGTCATGAAATCTCTAGTGTCTCCCACCATTTGCTGTCATTATGTCAGTCCTCATAGACTGTCCACATTTAGACTTATGTGATCCTCGTTTACCTCGTGTAAGCCTGATACACAAGGAATGACAAGAATCATACACCTCAGTTTGGATAGTCCATAAGGACCGACAAATAGTGACATCTTTTGATGATGGAACCTATAGAAGTCGTCTATTTGTCCTTATCAGATCAAGTGGATAAATCAAGAATTTAACTAGATTGCGGACACTCATACTGAAAGAACCAAATTGTAAACTATCGAACGAAACTCTTATATCTCTTGGTAAATATGCCGAATGTCAATGAAAGGAAATCCCTTCTATTGACTATAGTCCATACGCTCGCGGGCGCACACGAGCTATAGACGCCACTTGTGACTCGACAATTGAGCCTTTCATTGACATTGTATAGTTACCTCGAGTATATTTAGGTATTGCTCCCTAGTTTACCTCTTGTGTCTGATCATCATGAATTGAAATAACCTAGTCTGAGAGCAAAACCATAGTCCCCCGATGGCTATGATTCAAAAACCCACCTAGGATAGAAATCTCTACCGCGTGGAGCGATATGGTTGGAAGGAGTGATTGCTTATGTTTGGTTTATTTGTTTTGTAGGTTTTACACTAACCCTATTTGTTTATTTTGTTTCCTTTTCTTTCCTCATACATACATACATACATACACATAGGACATTTCATCATGTGCTAACCCACGATCTTATTGCAGCCATTTTGCATTATTATTAGTAAGGTTATAACTGTCACGCCATGCATACATACTAACCCTTATGTTTTGCAGAATTTATCACGTCACGTACGCATGCATCATTCCTCCTATCATCCTAACACGCATACTTGTGCAAAAACATAGCTCCTCGAAAGCCTCAAAAGCTCAAGGCTAAGTGCGCCGGTACTAGTCCTACCGTTCCCATGACCGATCCAGCTCAAGAGATAATGACTCAGAATACAAAAAGAACAATTAAGGGATGCTCTCAAAAAACTGATTAGTGATGGGACTCTGTCTGATTTTATAAAGAAAGAAGTGAAAGTCACAATGGAATAGTTGATCCACAAGAAAGCATACCAGAGATAAGCTTCTGGGTCAGTTAGCACATAGATTGATAAAGGCAAGAGTAAAGTGCCCACAACTAGGATTGTTCATTGAGGATGACGAGTATTATCATGCTATAAGAGGAATACTTTCCCAACCGCCTGCCAAACTAGTCAATCTGACTAAGTCCGAGCCAATGGAGGAGGTCAAGATACTGGCTAACAGGATGGCTTAGCTTGAGTTCTTGCTTAAAGAAAAGAGTGCCATAAGGAGTCGTGACTACACTGACCTTTCACTGTTTAAGGATGAGCCTCTACCTGAAGACTTCAAACTCCCGAATTTCACTAAGTTCAATGGTACCGGAGATCCTCGAGTCCACTTAAGGCAATATGCTACTTTCATGGCTTCTACAAAGTTGACTGAATCTCAAATCATGAAGTTTTTCTTCACTTTATTAGAAGAACGACCAAGAGCATGGTTCTTTGACTTGGAAGACTAGATCAAGAATGATTGGATGCTTCTCACTTAGAAATTCATTAAGCAGTATGAGTACAACACCCAGTTAGATGTCACAAGGCGTGACTTGGAAACCACCAGGCAGAAATGTTATAACCCGGTTTTATAAATTAATTTATAAGATTTAATTATAAGATTTGCAGTATTAATAAATATTTATTAATTTTGAGATTTATTATTTAGTCAGTTAATTTTATTTTTAGTGTTGAATATTATTTTTTAATATTATTAATTTTATTAGTTGTTTATATATATATATATATATACATATAAATACATATATATATCTATATATATATATACATATATATACATATATATATATATCTATATATATCTATACATATATATACATATATATATGTAATATAAAGTATGTATATATGTGTGGTGGAGATTTAATATTGGTTGATATTTTAAATTTAAGAATATTTTATTATTATATTATAAAGTTAAAAAAATATATATATACATAAAAGAATTTTTTTTCCTTCCTCTCTCTCTCCCTTTCTTTCTTTCCCTTTCCCCTCTCCCTTTGCCTCCTTCTTCTTTCTTCTTCTGTGCAGAACCCGACCCTCCCCTTCTGCGCGCACCAGACAGCACCACCACCACCCTCCGTTCACGCCGTTTAGCCCTTAGCCACTTCGCAATCGCCACCACCTCTTCTTCTCCCTTCCCCGCCGTCAGCCGCTGCTTCTCCTTTCCCCACGACGTCGGACTGCAGGAGGTCGTCGGAGCAGTTTCCGGCAAAGTCAGGGGCAGTGGTTGGAGGCGATCGAAAGCTCGCTCCTTGGGCTTCAAAAACCCCAAGGTAACTCGTCCATTTAACATCAAATTCAGCTTCAATTTGTTGAAATTCAATCCTAGGTTTAGTTTTGATTTTTGTGATTTTGGGATTAATTAATTTAGTTTATGTTTAATTGTTTTTAGAATATTGTTATTGAGGTTGAATGATGCTTAAAAATAATTTTTGTGTAATTTTTGGATTTATTTTGGAATTTATGAGATTTTTGTGAAATATTATATTTTTAAGAAAAATTATATAAGTTAATTTAAGTTGATTTTTGGTTAAATTACAGTTAAATAATATGTTTAATGATGGATTTAATTTTTAGATTGTATAAAATAATTTTATTAATTAAATAAGTATTTTGGTTATTTTGTTAATTTTTGATTAATTTCTGGGAATTTAGTATATGTGTATATAAAAATTATAGAATTTGGTTATTTGAATTATTTAATTATAATTAGTGTTAAAATGTATTTTCATGAATTTTAGGAATTTTATAGGTAATGATTTTAATTATAGATATTAATATGTTTTAGTAAATTTTTAAGTAATTAATGATTTAATTGCTTTTAATGTTAAAAATAAATTTTTATGAGTTAAATTCTATTATTAGCTTATTAATATTAATTTTCAGAAATTAGTAAAATAATAATCTTATTTATTGTTTTTAAGCTTAAATTAGTTATTTGATAATTTTATTATATATTTAAGTGATTTAATTAATTATTTGCTAATAATGATAATTTAATTGATTATCGGTAATTAAACGCTATTTAATTGCTAAATTTCGAAAAATGGATTTATAAATATAATTTAAGTATTAATGTGATATTTATTATTTATTTTTGGTAAATAAATATATTTTATGTTTTTATTACGTAAATAATTGATTTTGATATTAATTGGAATTTTTATAATTTTGGATGAATTATTAGTGTTTATTATTATTCT
>CATIWK010276995.1:0-26259 GCA_949634005.1 Mallotus japonicus
TCAGAGGACTGTGCCAAGGAGATCCATTATCTCCATATCTCTTCATATTAGTTGCGGAAGCTCTGTCTAGATCTTTAATCAGCTGTCAATCCTCAGGTAATATTAAAGGAATTAAGCTCTCCCTGCACTGCCCTGCTTTAATGTATTCTCTCTTCGTCGATGACTCAATTATTTTTGGCGAAGCAAACTCCGTAGAAGTCAATGCTATCAAAAGAGTGCTGGATGACTTCTTGGCGGAATCAGGTTTGAAAATCAATTTAAGGAAGTCAAAATTCTTTTTCAGTAAGAATGTTGATTTGAATGTCAAAAATGCTATAACTAACCTCTTCTAGATAGCTGAATCCAAATATGCCACAAAATACCTTGGTCTCCCTGTTGATTGGGCGAAGACTAGAAGGTCTCTGTGTAACTTTCTGCTAGACAAAGCCAAGCGCAGAATACAATCTTGGAGGTGTAAATTCCTTTCCCAAGTGGGAAGAGAAGTTATGATAAAGTTGGTAATTCAATCCCTCCCTACTTATATCATGTCTATGTTTAAACTTCCTATCAGCATAATCAAAGAGCTTGAGAGAACAATCAAACAATTTTGGTGGTCTCAAACATCTACCGATAGGAAAATTCATTGGGTTAGGTGGTCTGAAATGACAAAAACTAAAAGAAGTGGGGGTATGGGCTTCCGATAACTTGAACTCTTCAACAGGGCTTTATTAGGCAAATTGGGTTGGAGAATCCTTAGTTCCCCTGATTCTCTGAGTGCTAGGATCCTTAAAGGGATATATTTCCCTTTTTTAGACTTTTTAATGCCAAATTGGGCTCAAGACCCTCATGGCTATGGAGTAGTATTCTTTATGGTAGAGAAGTAGTGCGTAGAGGGAGTAGATGGAATGTTTTATTCTGGTTCGGGAATAAACCTGTGGACTGAGGCGTGGGCTCCCCTTTTACTTGAATTTAGAATCCAATCTTCAAAACCTTAGGATAGCAACGTTTTTCTAGTGAAAGACTTAATTGATCACAGGTCCGGCCATTGGAAAGTTGGTATCATCATGAACTTATTATCATCTGAAGAGGCTAAGGCTATCTTGTGCATCCTTATTGGTAACATAAACAAGGATGACAAGTTGGTATGGCATTTTGAAAAATTAGGCTCCTTCTCAGTAAAGTCAGCTTATAAGTTACTTAAGCACTCTTCATCTATCAGCAATCAAAGTTCAACTTCTATGCTACACACAAATTCAAATGCAGATCTCTGGGACTCAGTGTGGTCCTTATCAGTGGCTCCTAGAATTCAAAACTTTATCTGTCGATGTATCAAAAACATGATTTTAAATAAAGGCAGTTACGTAACACGACGGCCGTTATTTCTAGGTTTTTGAGGGTGCCATGACCAATTTCATTGATAAATAACGGTGAAAAAAAAATTGAAGAATAACGGTCGCGACAACCGCGATATATAAAGGTAAAGGCCGTTATCGATCGATATTCACTGTGAAATAACGTGACAATTGCAATTATTATTTATTTAATTAATTTTTTCATATTTTTATTCAAATCATAAAAAAGATAAATAAATATGGTCAAATTTTTAACCTGAATACCCGATCTAAGATTCTAAGTACATCGAAAAATTAACATAATAAAAAATAAAAACTATTAAATATTTGTATATATACCATATTAAAATGTTGCTGAAAAAAAAATATTTGGAGTTTTGGACCATTAAAAATATATCAAGACTTCATTGTTAGATTGAAAAATATATGTAGTTCAGTACTTGAGTTTATACGTACCTAAATTATTAAAAAAAGACAAATAAATATTTAAAATGGAAAAATATATGTCAAAATTAAAAAGATAATATATTGAGTACTTGAGTACTTGTTTTGTGCATTACAATATGAGGCTTAAAATCAGAAATGCTACTAGAAAGATTCAAGAAGAGTTAGACAAAAGTTATAATCCAATTAATTTGAATTATATCTTTGACGAAGATTATCGTTTGTCTCCTTGGATAGAAGAAAGAGAATCTCCTTGGATAGAAGAAAGAGAATCTCCATTACTGGATGGACAAGACAATACACCCTGATAAAAATGTCTACAAACCATTGATTCACCCACTGGCATATCTACAACTAAACCATGGTCCATCACACTCTTTTCTTTTGGTATACATGATATGAATGATGATGTAATGAATGAATGAGTTGCACCTGGATCAATTAAAGCATATGCATTCTCACCAAAGACAGTTAAGCTACCAGAAATGACATCGTGTGATGATGCTGCCTCCTGTTGTGTCATCGCAAAGACCCTGGGCTGTACTGAAGGTCTTTGTCTATACAGTGTTGCATTTTAAATACCCGTAAGCGCACGGTTGTGATTGCAGTGTAAAAGATTATCATTCCCACAGGGATTGTAAATCGAGTACTAATATCTTTACTTATTATCTTAGCTAGTAAACCAAATAAAAGTGATTTAGCTATATAAAATATAAAATAAAACAATTGAAATTAATAAAATCAAATAATTAAAAGCTTAGAGTCTAGGTCTAGTTTCACTCTTCCAATTCGATCATGAACACATTAACAAACAAAAGACATTGATATCAGTTAAGGGTAATTGTTCTAATTTACCTAAAGCCTCTCTCGAGTTCAATTAAGCATGCAAAGATTAAAGTTTAACCTACTCTCGTGATTAATAAGTTAATGTAAGCTCATTAGGTTCCTTAACAATTATTGGTTTACCACCGTAAACTCTGTCTATAGTCATGGTTCCCCGAAGAGCTCGCCTACTCTCATGGTCGAGTGATCTAAGTCCTAAGAGTCTTAAGCTAATGAATTCCCCTAACTCTCGTTGGTTAATTCATCCATAAATATGCAAACAAACCGGCCAAGAATGAAAGCATACATTAATTCAACTCAAAAGATTAACTGAATATCAAATTAAAACAATAAAATCATGTGGCCAATTCAACTCTTAGCCCACTAAAAGTAAATCCGCATGGCCCACTAAAATAAAAGAAGCATTAATTAAGTAAAATCTCACCAAAGCACTTCAATAAATTAAATTACCAAATAAATCTCTTAAACTATGCTAATGGATCAATTATACCCAAAAACGTCCTTAATTAATTTATTATTTATTTAAAACTTATTAAAAATTAACTCTAAGATAAGTAAATAAATTACACATCATTTATTTGCAAAAAATATTTTGTCTTTGGAAAATATTTTCCAATATTTGGCTAAAAGACAATAAATGAGGAGAAAATGCATTAAAAAATAAAAGAAAATACAATAAATGAGGAGAGAAAGCATTAAAAAATGTATTAGAAAATAATTTCCCATTTAGAATGAGAAAATCATTTTTCCTTATTTTGAAGTTATTTTCCTTTGACTAACAATTTATTTTCCTTTAACTTATTTTTTTGGTAATCCAAATACTGAAAAATAAGGGAAAATATTTTTCGTAAACAAACGAAGCCTAAATAAAAAAAATTCTTAAAATTTTTAAACAAAAAAAATTTAATTTTTTTAATTGTCTCAAATTATTTTCTCCTAAAATATTAAAGAACTTTCTTTACATAAAAAAAACTATAGCAATATATTGAGTAATTATACAATTCAAATGATTATATATATACAATTTTAATTTCTAACTCTTGGATAAATGAAAATTAAATCATATCCATTATTGTAATAACTTGAATACTTATTATTTTTTATTTAGTTTATTACACTTCTTATCTTTTATGACGTTTTCATTTTTTTATATTCTTTCATAATTATGCCTTTTTCCTTAAACATATCTAAAATTTAATTTTTTTATTTATTTAGCAATTAGATTTTTATTTATTAAGTTTTTATATTGTACTAAATTTAATTGAATTAAATTAGTGTCCCAACTTTTCATTTTTACTATTTTGGTGTTCGAACAAAATTTTTAATAATTAGGTGTCTGAACCTGCAAAAAAATTTTAAATTGATGTCTTTAACAGTTTTATAGGTTAAAAGGTTTATGTGTCTTATTTTAAGCAGTAAATTGACTTAAATGTCTTTTTTTAATATTAGATTTATTTTTTATTTTTAATTTAAAAAATTTATTTTTAACTTATATATATTAAATTTGAAAAGAATATACTAAATATTAATTAAAATAAAATATTATTATTGAAAAATAAAATAAAACCAAAATATTAAATTTATTTTTTAAATTTACCAAAATGAATGAAAAGAGAAATACAATATAACTAAAATAAAAATACAAGTAACAGTTTATTTATTATAATGAAAAAGATAAAATATTTTTTAATGAATGAAAATTTTATTTGACTAAAATCATAAATAAAAAAATAAATTCAATCATTATAATTAATAAAATAAAAAGAAAAAGAAAAAGAATTAATCTTTTCAATTTAATATGATAAATAAAAATATTTTTTCATTTCCAATAATTTTTAAAAAATAATTAGAAAAATATAATTTAATATAAAAAAAGGTATTTAAGTCAATTTACTATTTAAAATAAGATATATAAACACTTTAACCTGTAAAACCTGTTACATACACTATTTTAGAAATTTTTTACAACTTTAAACACCTAATTGTTAAAAAATTGCTAGAATACCAAAATAGCAAAAATAAAAAAAATTCAAACCCCAATTTAGAATTTTTTTACAGGTTCAAACGCCTAATTGTTTAAAAAAATTATTCGAATACCAAATTAGCAAAAATAAAAAAATTCAGACATCGTTTATGGATTTATCCCAATCAAACTATTATTTAATATTATAGTTTCATTTAACAATGAAATAAATAATAAAACTAGTATAAAGAACAAAAAATTGTATACTTTAAATTTTATTAAACAAACTTCAAAAGATATATATAAAAAATAACCTTGTTTTATTATTTTTTCTCTACTTTACCCTATTCTACTAAATATACTACATTTTGATTAGTAAATCATTGATATTATTATTTAGTTCTAAAATTATAATATATTTTATTCTCTTTTTAACTAATAATAATAACACAAAATTAAAAGGGAAATTGTAAAATTAAAGTTTTTACTTTCTATAGTGTAATTTTTTTGGTTTATTTTCACTAAAAAAAAAAATGTATCTAGACAATAATCAAACTAAATTCATTAATAGACAATCACTTAAAATTAGATTAACAAAACTATATATATATATTCACTCAAACTATCTTTGTTATCAAGGAGTGTTTTTGAGTACAAAAGCCAAGTAACACAAATAACTGTAATTTTTTTTTTTTTGTGAGCCTCTAATTAACATTTGTTTTATTTAACTTATTCATGACATTTGGTATCATGAAAAAAAAAAATGTATATATCAATTTGAATTATATGTTAATGAAGACAAAGTGCTAATGTTATGTCCATAATCACTTGTGTTGCATGAATGATTTTTACATTTTAGAGGATAAAGTAGCTGCTTTTATTACATGAGATCCGCCTCTAAAAATGCTCAATTTTAGTATGTTCTATTGGTTATCAAAGTGTTTGAAATATTGGAGGAAATTAATCCAATTTGATTTTTATTTAAAATATCATCTGTTAGTGTTACATAAAAGATACGAATACAGCCATAGTTCAATAGAATTTAATAAGAAAAAAACTAAAATCGATTTAACTAATTACTGCTAATATAACATGTGTAGCCATTTCCCTTTTCTTTTTTCTTTTTCTTTTTTCTGTTCACTGTTTGATCTACTGTACTATTAAATTTCCATACTTTCAGTAATTAATTTAAATATTTCTAAAGTTTTACTCCGTTAAACTATTACATTCTTACTGTTTAATTTATCGTCAATTAGACCAATTTGAAAAACTATAAATTTTATTCAATCCTTAAAATTATAATATAATTTTAAATTCATTCAATTTTTTTTATTAAATTAATATATTTTGGTTTATTATGTTTTTAATGCAATAATAATTATAATATCTATATAATTTTTATTTTTAATATAAAAATAAATTTAAAATATATTAATATAAAATTGGCACTACTCCAATATGACTATATAATCATTACTATAATAATTAGAGTTTATTATATTGACATAAATTCAATTATTAAATCTCATTAAAACTATTTTAATGTGCATGTGTGTTGTATATATATACACTTACACATTGTTTATAAGTCTTTCAAAAATTATAATTATCAAATTTCATTAAAAAATTTATTTCAGCATGGCAACTCTAGCCGTGCCAATCATAAAAATTTAATATGGTAACTCCCGATTGATGACACCGATTACATAAATCGCATTTGTACGATGCCAATTAAGAAAAACCGAATACATGCTAATATGATAAATTATAATTACTGCAATACATATTACATAAGTCATATTAGTATGGTAACAATTAATAAAATTAAGTCCATGTCAATATGATAAACCCTAATTAATACAATGTTGATTACATATTATTTTGGAATAGAGTCAATTCTAAATCAATACATTTTAAATTTATTTTGATGTTAAAAATAAAAATTATTTAGTTACTATAATTATATTTGCAACAAAAACACAATAAGTTCAAAATCTATATCAATTAATTTAATAAGAAAATTTGATGAATTTAAAACCATATTATAAGTTTAGGGATTAAATAGAACTTTTAATTTTTTCATATTATTCTATTTAACAGTAAATTAAACAGTAGGATGTAATAGTTTAACAGAAAAAAATCTTAGAGATGTTATAATAATTATTGAAAATATAAGAACCTAATAATAGGTTAAACCTTAGAGATGTTATAGCATTTAACCCTCTTCATCAATAATTTCCTTTCCTTTATTAAATCTAGAGATGGACTCTTTGAGGTTGCCATTTTCATTTTCTAAAAATACATTTTTTCAATAAGTTTTGCATTTTCATTAGCAATCTCAACTTTCTTAGAATTACTTTCATTCAATGAATTGGTCAACTCTTCATTAGAGGACCTTGATTTTTCAAGTTCTTCTTCTAAAGTTTTAACCATTTCTTTGAGCGAATTAATTCTAGACAAGTATTTATCACATTTATGCATTAATTTTTCACAAACAAGTAACATCTCATCATTGGATTCAAAGTTTAGAGTTACCTCATCACGTGAAGGTTCCTCCAAGGCCATGAAGCATAGATTAACAACTTCTTCATCGATGTCATCATCATTAGACTCACTAGAATCATCCCAAGTTGCTTTAAGTGCTGGCTTTTTTTCCTTCTTGAACTTCTTATCTTTCTTGAAAGGTTTCTGCAACTTGGGCATTCAGATTTAATATGACTCGGTTTGTTGCATCCATAGCAAATTACTTGATTCTTGTTGCTTGATTCTTGGTTCTTGAATCCTCTTCTCTTCTTCATGATGAGATTTCTTATTTTTCTTGAAATCATTGCATACTCATCATCATTCTCACTTGAGTCACTATTACTAGTGTCTCTACTTACCTTGAGATCAATGCTTTTTTCCTTCTTGGCCTTCTCCTCCTCTACCACTTGATTCATTTTAATTTCATGGGGGTGAGAAGCTTCCCAAGAAGTTCATCCGTAGGTAGAGCAGAAAGTTCATTTGCTTCTTCAATTGAAGCAATCTTAGCTTCCTAAATATTTTGAGGCAAACTCATAAGGATTTCGTTGTTGACATCTTCATTTGAAAATTTCTATTTTTTGCGAAGTTTCCTTATAGAGTTGATGAGAGTTATAAGTCTAGTATACATCTCACCAATTTTTTCATTAGGTTTCATCTCAAACAATTCATACTCTTCCAAGCATTTGTAATTTTTTGTTCTTGACTTGACTAGTACCTTCATGTTTGGTCTTTAGACATTTCCAAATTTCTTTAGCTGACCTTAAATGCTCTATTCCATTGTATTCTTCCCTACTCAAACCACAATAGAGAATAGTAATTGCTTTTTTATTTCTCAAATTGGCTTTTGATTGCTCATCACTCCATTCGTTTCTAAGAATAGTCACCTCATTGCCTTCATTATCTTTCTTTGTTGGAGGACTCCAACCCTCTTCATGATTTCCCATAAGTTTACTCCTTCACTATCCAAAAACATCTCCATCTTGTTTCTCCAATAAGCACAATCAGTACCATCAAAGAATGGAGGTCTTATGTAACTAGGTCTGTGAATATCGAGGGCAGCAACAACTTGACTTGTGGAAGCCATGATCTTTTCTCCAAGATGGTTAAATCTTCAAATATGGGGACCCAAGCTCCGATACCAAATGTAATTCCACATATGCCAAGAGGGGGATGAATTGGCTTTTTGAGCTAGATGAAAAATTTTAAATATTTAACTAAAAGCAAGCTAAAAATAGAGTTAGAGCACAATAAAATGAAGAAGAAGAGCAAGAATACAAAGAATTTATAGAGGTTCAGCCCTCAAAGCCTACGTCCTCTCCTTAACCACTTGTTGAAAGTTTCAATCCACTAACAATCTACTTCAAGGTGTAGATTAAACCCTTACAAGCTTAACTTTAAGCTATCTAAGTGTTTTTCCAAGGCTTACACTTAAACTCAAGTGCTAAGAATAATCCTCTTAGTTTATAAGTGTTTAAAATCTAAACCCAACTCACTCAATCTCACTATTGAGCTATTGAATGATGGTATTAAACACTCACCAACCCACACTCAAGAACACTATTGAGATAGAAAAAGACTGCAAGAATTAAAGATGAAGATCTTGGATGGTTGAAGATTAAATTCAAGAATAAATTCTCAAAGATTGCTCTAAATGTGTTTGCTCAGCTTCATTCCCTTTTTTCAGCTTTGATCAGAGTAGTATTTACACTCTTAAAGAGAAAATGAGCTGTTGGAGGTGCATTAAATGCACAAAGAGCCGTTCAACCACCAAAAAGAAAGAACTTTGCAACTTTCTTATGACTCATGAAAAATCGTCATTGGTCATGATAGTTGGGGTGCCAAGATAGAGATTTGAATTTGTCCGCTTTCATGAGTTGTGACACTCTGTCATTGGTCATGACGGTGAAGTTATGATCATGACACTGATGGTGACACTGGTCATGGCAACTCTCGGGAACTTTTGGAATCACCTGTCATGATCATGACACTAGTCATGACAACTCTCTGGAACTTCTAGAATTGGTCGTCATGATCATGACACTGGTCAGGACAACTCTTGAGAACTTTTGGAATTTTACAATTTAGACTTCAATAAATTTGCTTGAAAAAATTCTTTTATGCTTGGAATTTGCTTGTGACCACTTATAATGAAGACTCCCATCATATTTGACCAAATTTGACAAAAAAATTTGATCTTCCATTTTGACCCTTGTCATCACATACGATAAGTCATCACCACTCATGACAGACTTGTAGACTTGACAAAGCTAGAAGGTTGACTTTTCATTGCTTGACTTGTGCAGTTATGATCATGATGGATTTTTCATAGCATGTGTCTAGACTTGAATTTTGTAATTTTAATTAACTTGAATATAAACACTTAAGATTCTCAAAAAAAAAAAAAAAAAGAATATAAACACTTAAGCACACAAATTAAATATAATTTTACTTAATTACTTGTGACCATAAAAAATGAATATTTTACCCCTCAAAGTTCAACAAAAACCTGTGAAAGAGGATAAAAAATTACAATTAGTAAAGATTTGATCGGAGTTCACAGATAGCATTTTCACCGTTAGATTTGTCAATTTCAAAACACAACCAAATTGTTTCCAAAACACGACCATTTGCCTAGTTATCTATTTTACACAATTGAAAGTTTATGATAGTGATATAATTTTACCAATCGTGCAAAAACCCTAACAATCAACCAATAGTAGTGCCTAAAAATAGAAAGTTCAGTTCTTTAACTATTTGCTTACATGAAATTACCCTAAAACCCTCAAAACTTGTATTGTTCTCATCAATTTGAACAGTCTCTTCTGTAACATGTCACTTGTAACAAAATCCACCTTCATTATCATATTTTAAGCAGAATTAATATGTTTCGATTAAAAATTTTTAAAAAAAAATCAACACCACCAAAGCAAATGTTAGATAAACGGATTATCAGAAAATGATAAGAGCTATTAAGCATTGCTCCAAGGCAGGAATAGAGATATTGCTGAGAGGCACTCTCCGCCTAGGATTATATGATTGTACAATAGCTAAAGCAGCCCATTGAGGAGAATTACCTTGAGTGCTTTGTGCCTGAGAGTCCTCTGCAAATAAATAAATAGATAAAGACTAAAGAGACAGTGAAATCATACGAAGAAAGCATAGAGAAGTATTTGCCAATGCTTAAATAATATGGAGCACAAAGGATAAAAGAAACCAGATAAACCAGAATGGTGCAAAATTACATCAACAAACTGCTATTTCCGTTTGTTCAACAAAGTACCATAAATTTCCAAAAGGAAAAGAGTTATTAGCAATTATTTGCTTAATATTTTGCTTCGAATCATCATGATCAGAATCAATAGCAAATAGACATAAAAATCTCCAGTGACCAAGATCAAGATAGCATATCCATTTGGAATAACCAAATATTCAGCAGCAGGAAAATGAAATACAAATTACATCTGCATGCTATTGCTATAGTAATTTGTCTAATTGATCTAGAAAGTTTACTTTTGCATATCATAGTATCATACTACTTGGCAGAAAATAAAAGGTTATCACTTGTTGCTCTGCCCGCATGCCTACATGTTGTCAATGGATGTGTCATGACAGAACAGAATAATAGCAAATCAAAATGCAGCTTGAGTGACAAAAGATTAAGAAGCAGGAAGAGAGAGCAGTCAAGATGTACATCGCCAAGGTGAAGGTCCCCAAACTCAGATGCCCGTTCATATGCATTGGGGATGTTCAAAGATAGCTTGGCCAATGCATCAAACATTCCTTCATGACCCCAATTTCCAGAGTTGTTTACGCAACTGCCAAAATTCATATATGTGTCAGGTTGCAATAAGAGTAACACATTACCGCTTGAAAAAATTCAATTGTTCCATATAAGGCACAAGCCCATCTTAAAGTAATTAATTGATTTTTTTTTTATTTTCGGTAAAAGTCAAAAGATTTGTTATCTCATTTCTGAAAGTAATTAATTGATTTTTTTTATTACTCTCCCTTTGTAGTATAGTGGTTCAGGTAATTGATATTATAAAGTGAGGTCATGAGTTCGATCCCTCCCTTCCTCCTTGACCTCCCAATTATTAAAAAAAAAAAAATCTAAATATCTACAATCTGCACAACCAATTATAGAATTCAAATTATAAACTTTGTGATATCTTGAAGTGAAGTGACCACGGCTAATTGAATTTTTTCTTGAAAGTAATTAGTTGAGTTTTTTACAATCAAAGAGCATTGATATATACCCCCGAAGCAGGCCAAGGCTGTTGGGGGTGTGTAAGAGGGGGAGGATCGAATCCCCCCCCCCCCCCTCCCCTCTCAGTTCAAAAAAAAAAAAAAAAAGCATTGATATATTGCTTTTGAATTAATTTTGGACGTAATTTTAAGATCACATTTAACCACAAATTGAAACATTTTTTTTAACTCAGCCCATGTCTCTCTTTTGTTTTTTCTTTGTTTATTGGTTATTTTGGTGATTTTATGGTGTTTTTTTCGGAAAAAAAAAAATCACCCAAATATTTAGTCTTTTGTGATTTTGTTTATAAATGAATTCAATTTTTTTGAAATATCATGGTTTATTTTTAATATATTATTATTTTTTTGTTGGTGACTGTCTATATCAATTTTTTTTTAGAACATTACTAAATTTTCAAATTCCAATTTAGTTTTTAGTTTGATGTCCTTTTAATTTGTCAATTACATCTTTCTCCTTTAAGTTAAGAGTTGAACCGTGTACCTCTTTTCCATTTTGTATTTAAGTTTAATGATGTTATTTGTGATGGTTTCTTATTAGTAAGTTATCTACAATGTTTCTGAAACTCTTTTTCAAGTAATGAACGAAAAATTTTACTTTTGTTAAATAAGAGAAAATAAAGATAGGTTGGAAGATATTCTAGTTTAAATTAGGTTTCATGTTCGAATTATAATATATGCATTTGTATTAAATTAATTGTTTGAAAATTTTTACGTTCTTTATGGCTTTACCCAGATCAAATTAGATTAGTAAGAGTCCAATAAATTTTGAATACAGATAATTTAGAGAAAAAATCAATTTATAAAATAGTTTCGATATAAAATAAAAGATTTATAAACAAGCATAAGAAAATTAATTAAGTCAAAAAAATTCAGAAAGGACAGATATATACATGAATAGATGATTAAAAAAATCTAGATGCTTTTGACCCGAAAAAAAAAAAACAATTTGAAGTTTTTGTCGGGTAGATATAATATCAAAGATTATAATTTATAAGCATTTGTTGGAATTTATTAATAGCATTATATGCGCTTTTAAATTTATTTTTCAATATCAAAAATTAGAGTGAGATATTATTTAAAAAATACAAATTCCTTTTAATAAAAAAAATAAATTTGGCACAAATTGCGATATATAAATATAGTGCTAATCAATTAATGTTAAATATGTTGACTAACATATTACTAATAAGTTTTCACTTATTATTAATAATAAGTCTTCACTTTATTATATAAAAATTAAATTAAATTATAAATATATTTTTTTATTTTAATTAAGTTAATTTCTATTTTATCTCAAATTAATTAAAATTTTAATTTTAATTTAATTGAAATTATAATATAAATAATATAAATATAAAGATTTTTATCTAATAAATAGACCAAAGTTTTTATATGAAAAATCTTTGTTTAATATTACACTAAAATCCACATGTCAATCAAATATATACTATTGCATTTTGATCTTTATTTCCCATATTTAAATAATAAATTTAGAAATAATATTGTAAAAAGTGTAAATATGAATAAGGATATATTTATCACTTAATAAAATTTTTACATATTAAAAATTATATTATTCTTAAAAATAAAATAAAATCTTTAAAATACTCGTTTACAATGGTTCAAATTGTGTGGTTTAACATTTATCTTTTAACAAATATTTTTTTAATGTAAATAAATGAATAGAATTCTAATATATTACCAAAAAAAAAATAGAATTCTAATAGGATATTCGTTCAAAAAAGAAAAAAAGAATTCAAGAATTCTAATAGGATATGGATCGACAATATGTATTTTAATCCAAAAATAATTAGGGTTTGTGAAATTAATTCTTGGAAATTGAATATACATATATGAATCACAACGATCAATATTTTCATAAACAAACTGATCTCTACTTCTAATTCTACTATCATGTTGTCTGATGAATATATGCCGCCGCCGCCGCCGGATCCTCATCCGGTATTGTTATCGTCGCCGCCGCCATCACCACCACCACCTGCTCCTCCTCTCGATTATACTTACATTAGAGTTATTGCGCTAACAGGTTTCATATTACCACTGGTCGCTTTAATGCTACCGCTGCTGATATGTTACTGTATGTCACTCCGGTCGTTTGGAACAGCTCGAAACGATGTAGAACAAGTCCATCCAACTCCAAGAAACCAACTTCCGGCTGCGAGGAGAGTTGCTCAGGCTGGCCAACCGGGGCTGCAGCCCCCCCTGCAGTCTGTCTTTATATATAATAGTCAAGAAACAGCAGGGGCTACCCAAGTAAACGACAACAATTCTAACACTGAGTGTGTTATTTGCTTGGACACTTTCACGAATGGAGATAAGAGTACAATTCTTTCAAAATGCAATCATATTTACCACAAACACTGCATAGATGAATGGTTGAGGAAGAGCAGACATTGCCCTCTTTGTCGTGGTTCTGTTCGACCACGTAGGCTCATACTAGATGAATAACTAGAGAATTGGTGTAGTTACGCTGGCTGTTGTGGATAGATTTCCTTAAATTAGAAAGAATTTTATATTCGATTATTAAAAATATAATATGTATTTTATTATAAAGTTAATTGTTGAATGTACGGAAAAATATTATAAAACTAATCTGTAGAAGAAGAAAAGGTTTCCTGGCTAATTCAAGCTGCTGTGAGCTCTTATGCACAGGTTCACAGACAACCGCATTTACTGGTTGGCAATTAGGCTTCAGACTTCAGAAGTTGGAAACAAAAGATTGATATGATTAAGGCAGTAAAGTGTAAGTGATGGTGTTTGTTGTTCATGAGAGCAGGAGCTGTAAAATCTCAACACTCTCAAGTGCTCCTTAATCAAGTTATAATTTACTCATAAATTTACATATCAATTTATTTACAAAAAATTAACCTATCAAATTATTAGAGTTCGAGAAAATTTGAACACTAATAATATAATTGCTCTTTTTCTTTTAATAAGGCGACAACCATGAATATTAAGCCATTAACGAAGACTTCTTTTTGAAAAAAAAAAAAAAAAAAAAAATATAATAATTTTTTTCTTCTAATAAGAAATTAATCAAGAATATTGAACCATTAATGAAAAAACTTCCGTGAAATTCTTATTTTCTTGATTAAGTTACAAAATGTAAAATAATTAAAACCACATGCATCAGAATTAGCTATATCTATAAAGAGTCTTAAGAGCATTCCAATTAGGTCTTCATTTAAGTAAAATTTTTTATTTTAAAGAGTGAAACAAAAAAAATATTTCCAATACGCTCTCTATATTTTTATTTTAAAGTAGAGAATTGATTTGACTCTCTACATATAGAGAATCAAACCTCACTCTCTACTTTAAAATATTTCAATTTTTCATGCAAAATACTAATTGATGTTTATCTATTTATTGAAAATAATTTTCTCTTTCATCAAATGAAAGAAAAAAATTTCAATAAATAAAGAAAAATCTTGTAAAAAATAAGAAGAAAAAAATTAACTATTAATATTTATTGAATAAAGTAAAATAAAAATTAAAAATATCATGAGTCCATTAAAATTATATAAATTTCTTCACTTATTATATTTAAAAATTTACTGAGATATTTTTTATTGAGTAAAAAATACTCTTTAAAATAAAAATTACTATTAAAAATGCTCTAACAGTCTCTTACGTAGCCTAATGAGCGAGATATATAAAGATTCAAAGCGAGTGACATGTAGGATGTGACATCAAAATAGCCAACAATGAGAAATAAATCTTAATTAATACATAACTATGGACCACCCTAAACACTTTTTTTTTTGGTTTAGTAATTTAAATCTTATGACAATAACAAATTAGAAAACAAGAAAAGTTGTACATTTTACAAAAATCAAGCAACACACCGCCACGATATGTATCCCTTTCTTAACTTTACCCAATCGTCTCATTGATCCACTTGCCACCGCCTTCTCCTTCTCTTCCATCTTTAGTCCATCAAAAGGATAACTACAGGCCTTGTAACCTGTAATGAAATAAATATATTGTTATATTTGAGGTCTCAAAATAAATAAATATTTTAATGTTAAATATTTTACGTACTTGGATCAGTGGTGGTGAGCACCCCAGTGCGGTTAAAATCACAGTTAAAGTCCTGCCTGCCGAAGGTCTGATAATACGCGTTCATTGCATATGATGCATGTGACCGTACTGTATTCGGGTCAAAACATGGCCCACCTGCTTGTATTGGTCCGCAATCTACTCCACGGCTACACACGTAATCTATATTTTTCTGTAACGCATCATCGCTAGAGTCTGATTTCGGCACGCACCAAAGCTTCCTTCCCTGACTCGATGCTGATGGAGCTGGCGCTTTTGGTGTGGGCGTGGGTCCCTGCCTCGTTGCTGATGGAGCTGTCGCTTTTGGTGTGGGTGTGGGTCCCTGCCCCTGACCCTATTTGATCAAAAAAACAACTCAACGGTCATGATTCCAACTTTCCAAGTATCAAAAATTTTCAAAATTCTAGACCGTGTTGAATTATGCTTCTCCCAAAAGGTACTTTGGTTCTGTCGATTTGTCATGTCGGGAATATCTATTTTAACACATAAAAGAGCGGGAAATCTACTATAAAGACGAAAATACCCTAAACGAGTGCAAAAGTTTTTTTAGACTAGAGTGTCTAGTTTGGTCATTGAACAGCTGAAACACATTAAAAAAGCTGTCACAGTGTCAGAGATGAAAAGAGCAGGCCTAAATAATGAGATAGGTGCGATTGAACACGTGTCAAACATTGATTCGCTACAATCTAGATAATCAAAACATAACAGTAAGACTTCCAAAACCAGAAGGTCCCTAACTCTAACACGCAATTCACAATGGTGATCTAGCAGTTACCAAATAAAAGCCAATCCCAACACAACATGCCTACTGTCAAAAAAAATAAATAAATAAATAAAAGCCAATCCGAAGGAAATTAAGAAGGATACGAAAGCAAAAAAAAGAAGGATACGAAAGCAAAGCAAGTACCCGCCCGTTTCGCAAAACGCCGACATCGTAAACTGGAGTAAGATCCGGCTTAAACAACCCGAAATTCTGCTCCGAAATAGTCGGTTTAAGATTCTCGTTGAAAAGAGCAAACACATAGGTCTCGAAAGTTCTGTTAGGCATCAACGGAGTCCCTTTCCCGGAATTCACATGCTTCACCAGATTCCCGTTATATGACACCGCATTCTCCAAACTTACACCCGGTTGATTCGGGTCACCCGCAGAAGGCCAACCCGTTTCTGCTACAACAATGTCCACATCCTCATAACCTAACCTTTTCATTGCAGAATAAACTGCATCAAGCTGTGCATCGAACATGTTAGTGTAATTAAACCCTGTAGCAGAGTCAAAAACGCCGCCGTTTGGCTTGAACAGAGCGTAGTTTAACGTTTCTGGCTTGAAACCAAAATATGGATACGGATTCACCATGAAAGGAGACTTCGTTTGACGGTGAAATTCAAGTATCGGAGCAAATATTCTCGTGTCGTAACCTTTACGAAATCGGCCGGTGCTCGGTGGCTCCGATGAAGATAGTATCCCTAAAGAATGCGGCGTGGAGACTTTAATACTGGTGATGTTAGCGATATCGAGAGCTGATTTGAGAGCTTTCATGGCGGTTAAGGTATGAGCTATTAGGAATTTATCAGATGTAGCAAGGATTTCGTTACCTACCGCTATGTATTTGATAATTGTTTGAGGGTAAAATGGTAAAATGTTAGCTGAAATCCATGCTTGAGCTCCAGGAAGCTTTGAGATAGAAGGGATGTCTCCGTTGCCGACTGTGACGGTTACGGAGATACCGGTGTTGGAGAAGGCGCGGAGCATGTCGGGGTTAGCGTCGAAGAGCTTGATGCTGTTGATGGTTGTCTGAGATTTGAGGAATGCAGCGACTTGAGATGGCGGTGGAAGGTTGTTCGCGACAGTGCCGTAATTGACGCCGATTGAGTAGGTGGCGGCAGTTGCGGTAGAAGGGAGGAGGTAGAGGCAGTGAAAACTAAGGAGAAGGAGGAGCATTGGAAGAGAAGAAAAGTATGGGTTTGCCATATTTTTTTGTCTGAAGGAGTGCGTTCAGTGAGGGCAGCCAAAAGCAGTAACTAGAGGTTGGGGGAGCAAATGCCTGTTTTTATTATGGGCAAATGGACAGTGTTTTGGTGTAATATACTATTTCATTTCTAATATTTGAAAAAATATTTATTTATCTCTGACATTTACAACAGTTAACACACATTAATTCTCTGTCAAGAATGAAATAGTATATAAATTTACAAATGTTAGGGATGAATAAATATTTTTTCAAATGTCAAGAATGAAATAGTATATTAGGTCAAAATACATGGGACAAATAGTAATTTATCCTTTTATTATTTTAGGATTTACGTTCTCTCGTGTTAAACATGAACATGACCTATTATATTTACAATCTTAACCATTAATTTTTAATTTAATGGTTGAGATTTACTAAAAAGAATTGATTTTAAATTTAAAAAATAGACGATTATTGTTAGATAATTCAATTTCAATCATTAATTTTAAATCAAATGATTGAGATTGTACAAACATGACAAATCATGTTCATATTCAACATAATAAGATCTAAATCCATTATTTTATTATCAATAAAAGCAGTGTGTGGAGGCCACATTTTATTTTTTCATGTTGAAAATGTGAAACTGTGGTGTTCTGGTTAGACTAGCAATTTACAAAAGACAAAAGTTGCAGTACTATTAAGTAATAGTATTATAAAAGAACAACGGTACACATGGCAATTACATATATGGTCACTAAATTGGGTTATTTACATTCACAGTCCCTATAATATTATCTTTTTTCCAATATAATCCCAAACAATCAATTGGGTTCATAAAAATCCCTCAATTTTAATTTCAGTAACAACGATATCTCTGTAAACGATTTCTGATGAAATAAGCACCGGAATGCTGACATGGCCCATCGAAATGCTGACATGGCCCAATAATTGGACAATGATGTGGTAAAATTTAGCACCATCATCATTTTGAATATGAAAATATCAATCAACAGCCAAAAGTTTATTTCTCTTACACTTTTACCATCTCTTTCTTCCTCATCAACACTCACTACCATTATAAAAAAAAAAGAAAAAAATATCAACCCATGCAAAATTTCAGTCACTAATACAGCCAATAAAACAAGAAATAACACTATAATTTAACAAAATTCATCAATCCCTCCCAAGGCCTCTTAAACCAAAACCCTAGTCCTTCTTTTCCCCAATCACACACTTGGACACACAAACCAAAATGGCCGCCGCAGTAGCAGCCGCTCGCCCTTTGGTCACTGTACAATCCCTCCCATCTCAAAACGACATGGCCATAGACGCTGTTGTCACCATTCCTCCTTCCTGTTGCAATGAAAGTCGATGCAAAAATGCGCCTATCTAAAGGAGCACGCCCAAGTGAAGCTGAGACGAAGACACAGGCGATGCATAGGGGATATCAAATTGGCGAGAAACGACTGCGAAGGTGAGGATATCAAATTGGCAACTAACAAAGGGCTTTCATTTTAGATTCAAAACAAAGAAAAGCTTGAATGAGTTCATTTTGATATGCCCAAAAGAACTCGATATAGAAAGAGACGAGGAAGAAATAACACCATAATTTAACAAAAAAAAAAATGGAACCGAAATGGCCTCATCTTCCCAATTTCTTTCTCTTGGTTTTGGTTCAGGTGCGGTGCTTTCTTTTTCCTTCTCTATTTATGTTCTTCTTTGATTAATTTTTATTTATTTATTTATCGATTGATCTTAATTTTGTTTTGTGGTATCGATTGCTCTTATAATAATTATTATTAGTATACGAAAGTGAGGAAGGTGAAATCTGAAGCAAGGAGGAAGAATTATGGGATACCTATATTTAGTATTATCATCTTCAAATCAGGTTCATGTTGATAATGCTCCTTTGTTTTTTTTTTTTTTTTTTGGAGAATAGATGATGCTCCTGTTAGTGGTGGTGGTCACATGTATTTTTTTTAATTAATTAATTGATACCAATGGGCCTATGAAAACCATAAAACCCAAATCTCCAAAGTTCTTCTTCTCCATCATTCTTCATCGTTGTATGCCTACACCAGAAGAAAGAAAATGGTTAAGCATTTGATAATGACAGGAAACAAATAAAGCTAGCAAACCAACAAGAAATAGACACGTTAGCATGATCAATACAAACAAATCATCACCCCAGCGTGAAGATCCCGTGGTAATGCCCAATTAACATCATGGCCAAGGAAGGAGAAAAGGCCATGTGAACAGTACACTCCATCATTCATCAAATGCCACTTGGCACAAGGTAAGGATATATATACATCCTTATACGACAGAGTGGTAAGCAACTAAGCAACCCTCAACACTAAAACCCTAATTCCATTTATTATTTACTCTCCTCCTCTTCCTTCTACTGACTTGGCCGTTGGAGTGGGCTCGCCGGGACCCTGTCCGGCCAGCTCTCTCACCGGATTTGTTTTGCAGGTTACTATCCACCTGAAAAATGGACCGGCAATATCATTAATGTTTGGATATAGTTGTGATGCATGATCACTCTTCATTTGGTATTGGTATTTTGCTTCGTAATGATCGATACAGGTGCTTTAGTTCAAGGGCAAATGAAGTTCATTGATATATTCCATTCGGTTAAGGAGGCTGAAGTGGCGGGCCTTAGTTCTGTAATCAGCTGGTGTCTCAATGCTGGTTTTCATAAGGTCTTGTTAAATCAGACTCAAAGGTTATAGTCTTTGATTAATAAAGTTCTTTATTAAAAAAGTATCAATGATTAGATCTATAAATATTTTTTCTTTTGGCTCACTGCTTGTTGATCATTATTTCATTTTTTTTTATGAATGTTGTTAAATTATAGTGTTATTTCTTGTTTTATTGGCTGTATTGGTGACTGAAATTTTGTATGGGTTGATATATATATATATATATATATTTTGTTGATAATGGTGGTGAGTGTTGATGCGGAAGAAAGAGATGGTAAAAGTGTAAGAGAAATAAACTTTTGGCTGTTGATTGATATTTTCATATTCAAAATGATGATAGTGTTAAATTTTGCCACATCATTGTCCAATTATTGGGCCATGTCAGCATTCTGGTTCTTATTTCATTAGAAATCATCTACAGGGATATCGTTGTTACTGAAATTAAAATTGAGGGATTTTTGTAAACCCAATTGATTGTTTAGGATTATATTGGGAAAAGGGTAATATTATAGGGACTGTGAGTGTAAATAACCCCACTAAATGATATTTTTTAAAGGGAAAAGGTCCAATTTGCCCCCTGGGTTTGTGACCTAGGAATACATTAGATTCTTTATGTTTTTTTTGCCCAATCGAAACTTCTGTTTTGAAAATTAGAATATATTAGAACTTCACTGATTACAATCAAATCTTATAACTTTTTTTTAGTACAATTAAGTCCTATAAACTAATAAAAAAACTAATTTTAACGGATACTAACAAATAAAATGGATAATTTTTTTAGCAATATAGATATAACCTAATTATTAAATTTTAAAAGTTTTTCAACCTAAAAAATAATTTTTTAAATTTTTCTATAATTTTTAAGAATTTTAAAATTAAGTTATATAAACTTCAAAAAATGAACAAATTTATTTGTTAATATAAATAGCAAATTGATAATTGGCCTAAAATTTAATTTTAATAGTTGAATAAAAAATTTTAAATTTTATTTATTAGTTTAAATTTTTAAATCTACACAATAATTTTTAAACCTACACAATAATTGATGAATAAAATTTTAGGTTAATTATCAATTCACTATTTATATTAATGAATAAATTTGGTCATTTTTTTGAAATTTATATCACTTGATTTTAAAAATTTTTAAAAATTTAAGAAAAATTTTAAAAAAAATTATTTTTTAGGTTGAAAAATTTTTAAAATTAATAATTAGGTTATATATATATATATATTTCTAAAAAAATTATTAATTTTATTTGTTAGTATCCATTAAAATTAGTTTTTTTATTAGTTTATAGGACTTAATTGCACTAAAAAAAAGTTATAGGATCTAATTGTAATTGAAAATTTCCAATATGCCTTGATTTCAAAGACAGAAATTCCAATTGGGTAAAAAAAAATACATACGAGGTGAAATGTGTTCCTAGATCATAAACCTAGGGGACAAATTGGACATTTCCTTATTTTTAAAAAAAAATTATATATATGGTGCCATATGTCTACATACAAATGAAAGGGGAAAGTAAAACATTATTATTATAAAAATAATATAAAATATTATTATTATTATTATTATTATTATTTATATAATTACTAACTACATAAATTTTTTTTATTATAAAAATAATACCAGACGTACTTTTGGTATTTTAATTAGCAAAATAAATGATAAAATTTTGTGATTTTGATTTTGGTTAACCACAAAATAATCTTTATTGCTATAAAAATAAAACAAAATACTCCACGTCTCAAAATTATAATATAATTTAACTGTTACATATACTAAAAATTATAATTAATATACTTTAAATATAATTTTTTGTTAATATAGTAAGCATTTTATAATTTAATAATGTCAAAATCAAGAAAAATTATTAATTAAGCGAGATATTAATGGATCTATAAATTAATAAGTTATAAATTTATTAAAATAACTAAACATTATATGTACAATATTTATTTTCATAAAATTTGTTATTTATTTTTATATTTATTGTTTTGAAATATCTTGAACATTATTTCTATTTATATACATTTAATCAAGTAAAAATCCAATTTAAATAAACAAACAACACATCAATTTTAATAAAAACCTTATATTTAAAAAAAATCAAGTAATCATATGTTATTGATATAATAGGAAGTTATTAATCTATAGATTAGATGGATATTAAAGTATTTTTGTATAATATATTACTTTAATAAATTTAGCTTTTTCTTTTTTTTTTTTAGGAAAAATGAACTTTTATTCAAGAAAAACGGGTTAATTTCATCCACGGTACTCAAAATATAGGGTATTTTCCATTAAACTACCTGAATTTGTTTTCGTCCCATAAAACCCTCCAAGTGTTCTAATGAATCCCACAAAAGTGCATCATCATGGAATCCAGTTACCGGTGATGACATGACATGCTGACGTGTCAACTTTTTTAAAAACTCAATATATCAACCAAAAAGTAATGGCCACGTCAGCAAACTGTCAGCTGACATGGCATTACACAGAAAAAAAATTACAATTTATAAAATTAAATATTTTTATTTATTTTTCTTTTTCTTTATTTTCTGCATCTTTCTTTCCAGATTTTCTCTACAACCAAACACCAAACACTTTTCGCAGCTTCTTCTTGCACATCAGGTCCTTCAATTCAAGTAATGAAATCCCTTCAATTCAAGTAATCGATCAAAGCATTACATATGATCGCCTGACAATCAAATCCAACCTTCACAATATAGCAATGAACTCGCCTTGCCATCACCCCATCTTCAAGCCCAGAACAAACCAGCAGCACACTTACAACACTAACCATATTAGGTCTAAATCTAGACGTGCAAAACATTTCACAAAACAAATTAATTGCTTCGACATAAAACCCATTAATTGAAAACACTCCAAGAAGTGTATTCCATAACTCAACATCTCTTTCAAGCATTTCATCAAATACCTTTCTAACATCCCTTAAATACCCACAATTGCCATAAAACAGCAGCAAAGTATTACCCACAAAGATATCCAGATCAAACCCAAGTTTAAACACAAAATCTCCATACCTTTTTAAACATTCAAATTACCAGCACAAGCTTTAAGGACAAAAGGGAAAGTGTAATCACCAGCACAAGCCTTACCAGCAATTGAAAAAGCTCGAATGAGGGTATTCCATAGAAATGCAGAGCGAGCAAAAGGAAGTGTTTGTTGAAAGAGGTGGTGAGAGGTTGAGGGTCATGAAAAGTTGCTGCTATCGGTCTCGAACTGCTCTACCCCGCTCGATCTACCAGTCATGGAGAGGTTCAGGTATTGAATCGGCAGAGCAGGTGTTGCAGCGACAGAGGCGGATGATCTGAACGGCAGATCTAGCGGTAGCGGAAACCTTTAGGAGCTTAACGACGAGAGTGTCATCGTTGATGGTGACTTTAAGCCAGTCATCTTTATTGGTCATGCTTTGAAAGATTTGAGGGAGGCAGAGAGAAGGAGAAAGCCGAAAGGGGAGGGAATTTATTCATGGGTGATGAAGGCTTCTTGTTTTAGCAGGTTGTGTATTTGTTGTGATTGACAATGATAGTGTTGAGTTATGGATTATTTGGTTAATGTTTTTTTTTTTTTGAGTTGGATTATTTAGTTAGTGAGAAAATTTGGGAAAATAAAGAAAGAAGAACGTGGTGTTGAAGAGAAAATTTAGAAAATAAAAAAAGATGTATAAAATAAATAAAAAGATTTAATTTTTTAAATTGTAATTTTTTCTGTGTAATGCCACGTCAGCTGACAGTTTGCTAATGTGGCCATTACTTTTTGGTTGACATATTGAGTTTTTAAAAAAGTTGACACATCAGCATGCCACGTCATCACTAGTGATGGGATTTCGTGATGAGGCACTTTTGTGGGATTCATTCAAACACTTGGAGGGTTTTATGGGACGAAAACAAATTCGGGTAGTTTAATGGGAAATAGTCTATATTTTGGGTACCGTGGATGAAATTAACCCAGAAAAACCATATAAGACAGGACTGCCTAGTTCATTACATTTAGAAAAGCATCAAACCAAATTTCATATATGCTGTCTAAATTAAAAGAAAACTGGGCAAGTCCATGAGCAGCATTCTTTGCTATTCTAGAACTATATTTAAAACTAAATGAATGGAAAATGGAACACAATTCCTATACATCACTAACGATAAGGCCAATCTCAGACATCGATTGAAGAAGCATTTCAGTTTTTGAATTATTGGATAACAATCACTCTCACTGATCACATCTGTAAGCTGCATGGAAACTGCTAATAATTGGACCTTGATTCTACAAGCAAGAGTTTCATCTATCTCTAAAATAAGAATATCTCTTATCTTTTTAAAATTTTGGTTGCCTTTACAGAACCAATTACATCTCTTATCAACACGCCCATTCCCGCCCCCTTATTCTGTTTGATAGCTGTACTTGAGTTTATTTGGAAGTGTCCCTATGACGAAGCTTTCCAACGATCATTTGGTACATCCCTTCCTATATCTTTTTGTTATTTTTAGCCTCTTCATATGTAGATAAGGTCAACATAGCTCTATTAAAGCAACTATTAAAATTAATGAGATTGTTTTCATGAAACAATTTGTTACAAGCAAACCGGATTACCTAAGAATATGATAAAGCAAGAGAGTCTCTCCTTTGTCTGATGTGCCTATTGCATGTGAATCAAGTTTACAATTGATCCTATCCTCTCCTCTTCAAAAATCTGAAAATGCAAACAACTTAAAAACTAGAAAATTATAATCCACCAGCAATCTCGAAAAGCTTGCTCGAGTGTTTCTAGATGGATTCCACACCTTCTACAAAAACCATCAGAGGTTAAACCTCATTTTCTCAGTTTTGACCTTACTGGCAAAAGTTGATAAAGCAAACTCTAATAGAATATTTTAACTTTCAAAGGGATTGTCAACTTCCACAGCCATTTCCAATCTTTTCTTGTCAATGAAGAAGAGCTTCAATAAAGCATGTAGGGGTCCATACCACACGCTAGGTGATATACTGATTTAATTGGAAAAGTTCCTGACTTAGAAAAATGTAAAAGTAACTGTTGACCTTAGCAATAATCAATTTTTATTTTGATCTTAACAAGCTTAATTTTGAGCATTTAATATGTTTGTTTTAAGTGTGCATAAGTTAAGATTCAATTGGAAGTAAAATGGTGAAGAATTATCAAAGAAAAATCACTCTGGACTTTGGTCCCAAGTATGGTCACGACCGGGATTGATAAGTATGCTTTTGGGCTGATTCGACCTCTGAGATTCAGGGAGGCTTTTAACATCCTTAAAGCTTTATAATGAGAAAGTGATCTTCTTGAAATTTGAAGTAGACATCATAAGATTTCTGAATTGGGCTTACTTGTCAAAATCTAAGTTCATTTGAGCTTGAAAATCTTTAGTCAAAGTCAGCATATGAAACTTTCATTTTAGGTTGCGCAGCTCTTAGTATTTCAGCAATATCTTGAGCTACAGAAGTTCAATTAAGGTTATTCAAAGTGATATAGAAATCTAAGAAAAATATCTATAACTGTTATGAAGAAAGTTTAGGCTGATTCGATCTTCTTCAAGGGCTAAAGTCTCCGACACAGTCGTATGCACTCAGGTACTCAGCCAGGGATCAAACTGCAACCTTTTTTAAGAAGCAACACAGATCCCAACCGGGACCATACTAATCCTGACTGGGACCATAACCAAGATCATATTTTGTAATTTTTCAACAAAATGGACAGTACATATCCCGAGCTCTTGTCCCACCTGGGATCATGCACATCCTGACCGGGATCATGTATATCCCGCCCAGGACCAGCGCAGGATTTCAAATACAACGGCTACAAACGGCTATCTGATATAAGTCCCGACTAGGACTGATGAAATCCCGATCGGGACCAGAGTAATTATAGATCAAAAGTTCAAATAACATTCAAATGGTGTTTGAATTTGTTGGAAAAAAAATTATTGTTTCTAACAACTATAATTGAATTGCTCAAGTATAAATACAACCTTTGAAGATCATTTAGAGGTTAAGAAACTTGTTTATCAATTACATACTCTCAAGCATTCAATTTAGCTCTCAATTTTCTTTAAAATCATTTCATTATTGTCTAAACTCTTGAGAGAGTTGGTGAGTGATTAGAATAGATATTCTT